>CAUYTI010059556.1:0-13408 GCA_963575145.1 Galago senegalensis
TGGCATTACAGCTCACAGCAACCTCCAACTCCTGGGCTCAAGCGAGTCTCTTGCCTCCGCCTCCCAAGTAGCTGGGACCACAGGCGCCCGCCACAACGCCCGGCTATTTTTTGGTTGCAGCCGTCGTTGTTTGGCGGGTCCAGGCCGGGGATTCGAACCCGCCACCTTAGGTGTACATGGCTGGCGCCTTAGCCGGTTGAGCTATAGGCACCGAGCCGAAGGAAGACCAGTTTTGATATAGCTAAGGTTCAAACCTGAAAATATCTGGATGATGTAAGTTTACCATCATTTTTTAAAATCCAATCCTTTCAATTTTTAGAGAAATACACATATTTTACCATCTCTATTTGATAAACATTTATCTCTTGATCCAATGAATTTTTATAGACCAGTGGTTCTCAACCTTCCTAATGTGGCAATGGATCTTCATTGTTACAAAGGGGTCACGAGTCACAGGTTGAGAACGGCTGTACAGACAAAGGTGGGAGGTAGGCATCGGTTTACTCCAGTGGGAGAGATTATGCTAACACAATCTATTAAATAAATGATCCTTACTAAATTCTAATAAATGATCCTTACCTACTAAATTCAAAAAGTGTGCCCTATTCTCTATATCCATGCATCTGTCTGTCTTTTAAAAATATTTTGTCTTTTTCCTAATGGGTCCCACATACTTAGTTTATAGTATCTATAAGATGAATGTTAATATAAAAAATCTTGTAAGGTAAATGTATCATACCAATCATCTTATTTTCAAATACTTCTTAAAGTTACATTTTGTTAATTCCTAAACATGCGTCCTTTCATGTGAACTTTAAAATTATTACTACTCACTCACTTCGAAATATTATTAAAATAGCACTTTACATACACAGTAAATTGGAAAACTTTAAATATTTTGGAGGTTTTGCCCTCTTTGAACTATTATAAATGGTTATTACTACAAATGTTTGTGTTCATTTGTACATGTTTTTATTTCTCTTGGATATATACCTAGGAGTGGAATTTCTGATCATATCCAAACACTTATATTTATTATTTTTCTGACCAAAATGTATTGATTCTTAGGTCTTCTTAAATAAATACCTGTGAAAATAATGTTCAAAAAAACAAATATTTTGTACATTGAGGCTTTTACTGATTTCACTCAGATTTTATGTACTCTGATAATACAGGGTGTCCACAAAGTTTGTGTGCAATTTGCTATGTTAAACTATTTTTAACTGCACACAAACTTTGCGTCCACCCTGTACTTTATCCTTAATTTTTGGTATATATCCTTTATCCTGCCCTTTAAATTTCATCCTGAGTGTATGTACTATATGTACAGAGGATGCCAAAAAATGTATGTGACTTATATTCATGTTTTGTTATAGATATATAGTGCACATTGTAATTTTAATATGGTTTTTTCTTTTCTTAAAATGTGCATCTTTTTTTTGCCATCCTATGCAAATAGTTTGTTATCAACAGAAAATGTCCTATTCTCATTCTTAATGATCATTGTGTCTATAAGGTTAATGATTATATATCAACACATTTTCTCAAAAAATCCAGTGATAATAGACATTTTTATTTTTCTATATCTTCAAGTATATTACATTTTTAAAAGATTCTTTTATTTTCTTTTTGTACAAAGCTCCACCAACTTTTTATACTATACATATACTTTTCCCCAGGTGATTGAAGAATTCCAGGCAGTTGCAAGCAATACTACAGAGAGATCCTATATATCCTTCCTTCAATTTCTCTGACTGACAAGTCGTAAATGCATAATAATATCACAAAAGGATATTGACACTGATAAGCTCTATCAAACTTGTCCAGATTTCACAGATTTACATGTATTCACTGATGTGTGCGTTTTTAATTCTGTGCATCATATGTGACCAGTATCATAGTTAAGAACAGTTTCATCACCGAGATCTCTCATGTCACCCTTCTATTACCATAGTTTCCGCCCCTAACCCTTAGCACACATTTCCTCCATTCTCCAAGAATGCTTTATCATTGGAATCATCCAATACGTAATCTTTCAAGATTGTTTTTCTTTTTTTACTCAGCAGAATTCCTTTGAGATACATTCAGCCTGTTAAGTGTATCAATAATCTACTTCTTTTGATGCTGAGTAATATTCCAGGATACACACATACCAACTCTTTAGCCACTCACTTACTGAACGACATTTGAGTTGTTATTTCTGGTTTGGGGCTATTATGAGTGAAGCAGTTATGAACATGTGTTTATGAGCTTTTGTGTTTTCATAAATGTTCTTTTCTTAGAGATAAATGCCAAGCGGTCAGTTGTTGGATCAAATGTAAGCACATATTTAATTTTATTAAACAGTTGCATTTGCTTTCCTAGAGTAGGTGTACCATCTTACGTTCCACTAGCAACGTATAAATGATCCAGTTTCTCTGAATCTTGGCAACATTTGGTGTCAATTACTAAAAAAAAAAATAGGTATTCTGGGATCTGTGTAGTGATATCCCATTGGGGTTTTAATTGATATTTGCTAACAACCAGTGTGGCCAAGTGTCTTTTAATGTGTTTATCCATGATCTGCAGATACCATTCAATAAAATGTCTGTGTCTGTCCTTCGCCTATATTCTAAAGGCGTTATTTTCACTGGTGTGTTTGTTTAGTTGCTGAGTTTGGAGGGTTTTTTTTTTTTATTTCATATACAAATCCTTTGTCAGATATGTGAATTTAAAATATTTTCTCCCAGTCTGTAACTGTTTTTTTTTTCATCCTGTCAAAAAAGAGTTTTGCAGAGAAAAAGCTCCTAATGTTGAGGAAGTCAAGTTTATCAATTTTTCTTTCTATGAGTCATGCTTTAGCTGTCAAGTCTAATGATGCTTCACCGGGTTCTTTGAGATACTTTTTATCTATGTCTGTACATGGCATGAGGCTAAATGGGAAGCTGTTTATGTTTTTCTTTTCTTTTCTTTCTTTTTTTGCCTATAAATGTCCAATTGCTCCAGTTTCATATGGTGAAAGAATTTGCTTCATTTTAGCGAATGATTTCATTAGGTTAATGTCAAAAAACAGAACTGAATGATCATGGTGACAGGGAAACGCCTTTCTTTTTTCTATGGCAGCATCCTTAATATTTCACTATTTATATTAAGATCTTTTTCTTAAGGTTTAGAAATGGATCTTTATCATGCTTAAATAGTTTGCTGTATTTCTAGGTAATTAAGTTTTGAAAACTTCAGATTGATATGAGGGTACAAAGTTGTAGCTGAGCCCTTCACCCAGGGAGCGTGCTGGACACCCTGAGCCCTTCACCTAGGGGGCGTGCTGGACACCCTGAGCCCTTCACCCAGGGGGTGTGCTGGACACCCTGACATTGTGCACATTGGGGGGACCCTGCCAATCGCCCTCCCTCCCTTTTCCCCTCTTCACCAGACTATACTGTTTTTCTTTCCTTTGGACTTGTAGTTGTTTATATATTGGTTTCATAATTTTCAGTAGAAATTGCTACTGTGCAATCAACTTCCAGACTAATCTTTTACATAAATATATTTATCCCCCTTTAATACATCAATATAAAAATTGTATAAATAAAATTAACCATTTCCAACCACCCTATATGTCTGTAACAAAATCCAGTTGACTATATGAGTTATTTTTATTCCATTAGATTAATAGGTTAAACTTATATTAAAATTTTACATCAATTTTGATGAATACAATTACATGGTCAATTATTTTTCCATTTTGTATTATATTGATCATCTAGCACTTTAATGATTTTAACTAGTATTTTTGTTTTTTGTTTTTTTTATTATTAAGTCATATACACATAGACCATGAATACATTAACAAGTATTTCTGAACTTTCATTTATTTTCTGTGATCAGAATAAGTTTAGTAGTTTCAATAATACATTTTTTAAAATTATAATCACCCCTGAAACTTACATTAAAACTAATTCATCACAGTAATTCACAGTATTGTAATTAAATCTGCAGCTTAAGCAATAATTGGCGGAAGAGATATCTGCAATTTAAGGATTGCCTTGTTGGCTATAATCATTACTGAGAAAGTGAACTATATAATAGTTCATTCCCTTCGCTGTTTCTTTTTTGTTCTTTTCTTTAAATTTTTCTTAGCTGCCTGTTACTATCCCTGAGGTCTCTTAAATTTTTTAATCCTAGAATAAAGACTTCTTCCTCACACATCTAGTGAATAATTAAGCTTCTCTTCTTCCCGCTTCTGAAGCTGACTTCCGTCCTCTATCCCCTTCCAGAGCATGCTTCCTCCAAGTCTCATTATATCATTTGGGATTTCATCCTCAATTCTCCCTCTTCCAAATGCCCCCCAGACCCTACTAATATTAATAGCTTCACTTCACAGGGGAAACTTAGGCTCAGCAAAGTGGGCAAAGACCACAGGGTTAGTTAAGGAGCAGAGCTGAAATCGGAACCTCTGACTGTAGGTTTTCTTATTAAGCTACACTACTCCCCAAATCAGTTTTTTCCTTATTCTCCTCAATAATGTATTAATACTGTCTTTATTACAGGACAATATAAAATTCTATAAACACTATGCTAAGAATGTTCTTATGGCCAGATTGTCCCAGCTGGAGAGTGGAAGCTTGACTGGGGTGTAGATTCCAGAGACAACAGAGAGATCTGGAACCCACCAAGAAGGCGTGAATAGGGGAAAGAGGAAGAAAGAAAGGAGAGGACGGCAGCTAAGTAGAGGGAATCCAGAAGAGCCTGAGCCTAGTGAATGGTTAAAGGGAAGTCCCCTCCCTCCACTTGGGAGCCACCAGCAAGAAAGATGTGGCCCAAAAAACTCTCATCCCGGGGAGAGCGCCACGAGGGACCCGAGCGCTGGACTTCCCGCAGCTCCCAGACACTTCCTGGCTTCTTTCCTACTCCACGTCTCCCCCATTCTTGGCATCACATAAAGCGATTTTGGCTCCAGCGGGCTTGTAACCGTGCCCACCCTCTTCCTCGTAGCCACGACGAGAGTGCTCAGTTCTGAGAGGCGTCCCTTGACACCAGCGTTTGTTTGGGGGGATCGCCCTGCTGATGGCTTGGACAGGCAGGCCAAGCTGCTGTCCCCCAGACACAAGAGCCAAGGCTGTCCCCTCTCCCCACCCGCGCCCCCCTATAATCGTGACATTGCTCTGCTTCAGAGATTTGTTTCTTGTGACAGGGATGTGTCCCTGGCTGCGCTGCCACTGGGAGCAGAGACACCAGCCAGCTGGACACACAGACCTGAATTCTGGATTCTGGCAGCAAAGAATGCACACAGACTGATCCCAGGGGAGAGGACTGCAGAATTCCAGGGAGAAAATGGGGAGGATGCTTACCCAGCCCACAGGGTAACAGGGCCAGGGTGAGTGGAGAGGGATTGAAAGGGCCTGGCTGGAGACTTTTCAATCACACAGACAGCTCCCCTGGCCCAGAGATAGCTGTCCTGGCTGGGAGAGACGGCGCTGAACTCCTTAATAGCAGCTCCCCTAGCAGCCAGATAAGCAATCTCTGAGCCTCACTGAGGCTTAGCAAAGCCCCTAACACAACAAAAAAAGAAAAATAGAGACGAGCATCTCTCATAAATGTATGTACAAAAAATCTAAAGAAAATGTTAGAAAACCTAATTCGGCTGCACAACCAAAAAATAATTCACCATGACTAAGTAAGCTTCATCCCAGAGATGCAAGGATGCTTGAACGTATGCAAATACATAAATGTAATTCGCCACATAAATAAAGGCAAAAAAACCCCACGTGAAACTCTTTATACATGCAAAGAAGCATTGACAAAATTCAACACCCCTTTATAATAAGGGTGATTCTCAAAATAAACATAGCTAGAACATACCTCAAAATTTTTAAAACCGTATATGATAAATACATAGTATCATATTGAATGGGTAAAAATTAAAAGCATTCTTGCTTAGAACTAGAACCAGGCAAGGATGCTTACTATCACCATTTCTATTCAACATAGTGTTGTAAGTCCCAGCCAGAGCAAGCTGGGGGACTTACTTATAAAGGGGGAAAGAAAAGGTCAAATTATCACTCTTTAGTGATGATGTAATCTAATGCCTCAAAACCCCCAAAGATTCAACCAAAATATTCTTATTGATAAATAAATCTAGCAAAGTCTAAGCTTAAAAATTCAATATATATTATTCAGTAGCTTTCACATATGTCAATGACAGTCACTGATAATCAAATCAAAGGCACAACCTTTCAAAATAGTAACAAAGAAAATAAAATGGCTAGGAGTGTATTTAACAAAGGAGGTGAAAGTCCTCCATGGAGAACTATGAAACATTGAGGAAAGAAATTGCAGAGGATATAGACAGACAGAAAAAAACTATCATGCTTATAGATCAGCAGAGTCAACATTATTAAAACGTCTATACCACCCAAAGTTGTTTACAGATTCAGTGCAATCACCATTAAAACACCAACTCCATTTATCTTCAGAGTTAGAAGAAATAGATCGATGCTTCGAAGATATAGAACCAGAAAAGACCAAGAATAGGCAATGCAACTTTATGCAATAACGTCAAATCAGGAGACATCACTTTACTGGACTTCATGCTATAACACAAGGTTATAATGACCAAAACAGTACAGTACTGTCACAAAACAGAGATACAGACCAATGGATAAAAAAAGAGAACCCAGATATAAAAACCATTCTCATATCACCATCTGATCTTTGACAAAGCAGACAAAAACATACACTGGGATAAAGAATTCCAATTCAATAAATGGTGCTGAGAAATTTAGACAGCCACACATAGAAGACTGAAACAAGGTTTGCACTTCTTACATTCACAAACAATAATTCAAGACAGATGTCAGACCTCAACAGAAGAAATGAAACTATAAGAATTCTGAAAGAAAATGATGGAAAACTCTTATAGATATTGGCCTAGGGAAAGAATTTATAAAGAAGGCCTTGAAAGAAATTATTCAACCAAAAAAAATAAATAAATGATATCTAACAAAATTAAAAAGCTTCTTCACAACCAAGAACACAATCAATAGAGCAAACAGACAACCTACAAAATTGGAGAAAATATTTGCATGTGACAGATCAATAAAGGCCTGATAACCAGAAAACTCAAAGAACTTTCAAGCAAATGTCCAAGAAAAAAAATCTCAGAAAGTGGGCAAAGATATAAATGGAAACTTTTCCAGTGAAGATATACTTATGGTCAACAAATAGAAGAAAAGATGCCCAGCTCCTCTCTAATCAGCAGGGAAATGCAATTCAAAGCCACAATGGGCATCACCTAACTCCAACAGGAATCAACCTTATCAGAAAAATCTCAAAACAACAGATACTGGTGTGAAGGCAGAGAAATGAACTCTGGCATACTGTTGGCGGGACAGCAAAGTAGTCCAACATCTATGGAAAGTGGCACGGAAATACCTCAAAGAACTAAAAATGGAACTATCACTGGATCCGGCAATGCCACTGCTAGCTATTTACCCAAAGGAAAAAGAGACATTTTATAAAACAAAACACTTGTTTATAGCAACACAATTCACAATTGCAAAGATTTGGAAACAACCTAAGTGCCCACCAATATAAGAGTGTATTAATAAAATGTGATATATGCATGTCATGGAGTACTACTCAGCTATAAAAAATAAAAAATGGTGGTCTAGCATCTTTGGTAACAACCTGGATGGAACTTGTGATACTTCTTCTAAGTGAATTATCACAAAAATGAAAAATCAAACACCCCATGCACTTAATACTAACTTGGAACTAATTGATCAACACTTAAGGGGACATATAAAATTGAAACTCATCAGATATCAAAAGGTGGGGAGAGGAGGTAATGGGTAAATTCACATTTAACAAGTATAATGCACATTATCTGGGTGGAGAGTGCAGTTAGAGTTTTGACTCAAGCTGTACAAAAGCAAATTATGCAACCAAAACATATGTACCTTATAATATTCTGAAATAAAAATGAATAAATAGTAAATCATTGGGAAAAATAATTAATAAAATTAATGAAGAGATACTTGAACAGTCTATCCCCCACTGGTAACATGATACGAAACTGCTGTGCGATAATGACTTTGACACCCAAAGATGCAGAACAGTCCCATCTCCACAGCATCACTCCTGTTGCCTTTTACAGCCATACTCCCTTCCCTGATAGAATGACAAGACCCACACCCTATAGTCCTGGAAATGACTAATCTGTCCTCTATTGCTATAACATGTTTGTCAATACAAAAATTTTCAAATGAAATTATAAACCATGTAATAACTCAACATTTTTCAGTCAACATAGTTTTGGAGAAATTCAGCATTGTTTTATTTTTATTGCTAAATAATAGTTTATGGTATTGACGTACCAGTCATTTATCCATTAAAGGACATCTGGATTGTCCGCAGTTTGAGGATATTATGAATAAAGCTGCTATGATGATTTTTTAAAACTGAATATTCTTATTGCCTTTTAACTACAAGGACGCTTCTCCCGACTGAAATCCAGCTTTCCAGTGCACGCCCCTCTGGACCTTATAAGCATCACATTGTGCTTCGATTTGCCCATGAAGGTGTCCTCACCGCATTCTATTTTTCCAAACACAAAAGTGTCAAAGATTTTCCTAAAAAGTAGAAATTTTTCTTTGTTTTCTTCAGGAAAACTACCCATATTATACCAGCCTGAAGTTCCAAATTTGCCTTCTGTTCATTGCTGACACCACTTCGGTACTACTTCAGGTCTCACCCATTATCCCACCTCAACCTTATTTCACAAGGACTCACTTTATGTTAGAATCATTGCCATGAGAAATCATCTGGGGAAATCTTACTATCTGACATATTGTAATGATGTTCTCTGTATTTTTACTTAGCAAAAAAGAATCCTGGCAACTGCTCATTCCTCCCCATCACTCACACCGAACACTGAAAAGGTAGCTCGGAAGGAAACTGATACAGGATCGTAGCAGTGATACAGCATTTTGAAACGTTCCTTCATGTAAAACTCCTTTCTTATTAATCTTCTAAAATCAATACCTAGTTTCTAATATCAAGAATATACCAATATCTATTCCTTATAGATTGTACTCACTGGCAAGGGATTGGGTAACATTTCACCCCTAGTTCTTCTATAATTGAATATATTCTCTTCTGATATGTGTTTATATGTGAGTGTATATAGATATATGAAGGTCTGAAAATCTAATATTTATTAATATTTTCTATTAAAAGAGTTAAATATGTGTTATGCATAAAGTACCCTGTATTATAATTATAAATAGTATAAAAATAAAAAAACCCAAAATAACACAAAACAACAAGCACAAGTATTTACAGGACTGGAAGCAGAGTCAGAACAGCAGAGTCTGCTGAACAGTTGTAGGCAGAGAATATCAGCTAAAAATTTCAGCTTGGGCAATATGAATGTGGTACTAGAACTGAAATTGAATAATTTACTCCTTGTTCTTTTCTCTGCTTTAGTTGGTCATTTAAGATCATAGACTGCTACGGATATTTCTGTTCTTCCAAAAATCCAATCTTGCTTTTAAATGGCCTTTTGAAATAAGTTGGCTGCATAATCATGGAAGAAAAAAGAAAGTTCCTCACTATTGAACTGAAGAAAACCTAATTTATAACTTTCTGTTCTTGGTTTCTCTTTGCTGGAAATAATTGTGTTACTTTTTATCTAGTTTATTCTTGATATCAGAAGTTCAAAAGTATTTCTTTTAACTTAAATCCTAGTTGAAATAATTTCCTGTTAAAATAGTAATAAAATGAAAAATCTAATCAGGCATTTATTAAAAATTTTAAAGATGACCAAAATCTTTTCTGTCCCTGCTCATGTGATTTTTCCATTCCCTGGACAATTACTGTCCCGCCGCCTCATTTCCATCACCGCAGTTTCAATCTTTATTCTTAGTGGCTTTCTTAATTTACCACGGTTAGAATCAGTACCAGTCAGCCTTCTAGTAAATGTCCATTTCAAATATTACGGAATACCTCCTTGAAAAGATGACATCAATTCCGCCCCTCCCTGTACATACAGCTAGTTGAAAATAGAAAAGGCAAATCACAGCAGTCAAGGTTACATTTAAGATTTTTCAAAACGTTATTTTGCTCTTTGCACATCACCAACCCATGAACAAACCATCCTGCTTTCTTTTAGTAGCTGACATCTGAAATATTAATTTTTCTCTTATTTTCAATTTTTATTTCTATTCTTTTCTTTGCCTAGAATGCTGAAACTTTACATAGCAGACTAAATATGTTTGAAATTTATGGTGAGATCAGGATAAGATCACAAATTTGTTTTTAATGTTTCCTAATTTATTGCCTAGAAAATGAACAAAGGTTTGCTCTTTCCTACTTAAGAAATCATACTGCTCTTAAGGTGAATTTAAGAAGTAAAAGTACATAAATGAGAACAGAAAAAAAATCACGAAGTATGTCCAAGTACATACTGCATTGAATTTCTTTAGTTTTGTTTTGTGAAACAAAGCATGAGGTTCCTCTGCATTTTTCTATTTCAGAACCATAAAAAAATATTTTCCAATCTTCTAGAATATTTGTCTCTGCCATAGATTTTCTTTTCAGCCAAAATATTTCTTTGTATATTCTTGGATTTACTCTGCCACAATACGGAGTTGCTTCTTAATAGTTAATGGAAAACTACGGTAAAATGTAAACTCATGATTCTTTTTTTGAAGGAAAGTCACTTGACTACCCCAAATTTGTAAGGTCTAAAATATAAATAACATAAATAATAACCTGTAATCCAGAGTTATCATGGAAAGAAACCCACTAGATTGTCACTTAGTAACATGAACTCTATAATTTAGCATTCAAATAAAAGGTAAAAAGGAAAAAAAATCAGTCACATCTCATCTGTGTCATATAGTTCCAGAAAAAAATCACCTCTGCTCCCTTTGGCATCCCAAGTGTCCTTTATTGCTCTTTTGCTTTTTTTTTTTTTTCCTCTTTCTAGTCTCTTCTTTTGGCAATAATTACATTTCTTGAAAAAAATAGGCCCATAAATTCAAATACCTAGAACTACCTAGTTAAGCTAACATATCAGATAAAGTCTAATAATACATGCTGCTCTTTTGAATTTCTTTTCTGTTTCCTAAATCAGATTGTTTTCCCACAAATTTTCTTTTTTGTTCCTTTTTGAGACAGTGGCTCATTCTTTTGCCTCAGGCTAGAATTCTGTGGCATCAGCCTAGCTCACTGCAACCTCCAGCTCCTGGTTCAAGTGATTCTCCTGCTTCAGCCTTTCTAGTAGCTGGGACTACAGGCATCCACCAGAAGGCCTGGATAATACACACATGCACACACACACACACACACGCACACACACATATATATTTATTTATTTTAGTGGACATGAGGTCTCTCTCTTGATCAGGCCGGTCTCAAAATCAAACTCCTAAACTCAAGGGATCCTCCCGCCTCAGGCTCCCAGGGGGCTTAGATTACAGGCATGAAGCACCACACCCAGCCTCCAATGAACACTCTTATTCTTTACTACATTTCTAAAATGTGACTTTCCTACAGAAAGACATATTGTAATTACAAACACATTTTAAAAATTCAGCTATGGGGAAAATTACTAAATTAAGAGCAATTTGCATCTATATGGAATAGAATGAAGAGGACAGCTGGCAGAGAAGGGGCTACACAGCACATTATCTGCTTCTTTCATCTCCCTCAGCCTCGTCTTTTCTTCACCAAACATGAAAAAACCGGGAAATTCACAAGGAATACACAAAATTGAAATATGAATTGCGATAAGTTTATCTCCTACAATGCATGTATTTTCTCTGAGATGCCCAACACACACTGTCAGCCTGCTCTCCCCTTGTCTAGTCTTAAGCCCAACAAAAGCAATAACGCAGCAATAAGGGTGGTTAGGAAGGCAGGTTTCAGTTCCAGTTCAGCCCGTCACTAGCTTGTGTGTCCTTGGCTAGATCACGTTCTTTAGGCATCAGTTTTTTGTTTTTTGGGGTTTTTTTATTTGCAAAGTCAAAGGCCTGGAGTAAAGCACATTAAGATCCATTGTCTTGGCTCGGGGCCTGTGGCTCAAGTGGCTAAGGACACCAATGACTACACCCAAGGTGGCGGGTTCGTATCCAGCCAGGGCCCGCCAAACAACAATGACAGCTGCAACCAAAAAGAGCTGGGCATTGTGGCCAGTGCCTGTGGTCCCAGCTACTCGGGAGGCTGAGGCAGGAGACTCGCTTGAGCCCAGGAGTTGGAGGTTGCTGTGAGCTGAGATGCCACAGTATTTACCCAGGAGGATAGCTTGAGGCTTCTGTCTCAAAAAAAAAAAAGATCCGTTGTCTTGTAAGGACTCCAGAAAATTCTTTTAGGAGAGAAATTGAAGAGGGAAAGAGTGAGAGTTCTATTATCATAACTGCACAACCTGAGCAGTGCTACTTTGAATAACTTGAAAGCACAACACACACACACACAATACGCACATACAAACACACATGATGGCCCCCAAAGCAGCTTGCTTTTCTGTGATCTTCTAATTTCTGTTATTTTTCATCCTAGTTCTTGTTTTCAGCAGAGACTCAACGTGCTCATCAAATATGAAACGTACTTTCAGGTTCTGAAGGACCATTATTAAATTCTACCTCAAACTTATCATCCCTTGAGTAAATAAGTCAAGAGCTTTTGGATTTACTCACAGGTTTAATTATCCAAATTAGGCAATTATTCAAAATGCTAATCTTTCTCAAACCTCTTTCTGAGAACTTTTTTCAAATTAACATCTCCTGAATTTGAGAAAGAATCTAAATATGAGCAATATAACTGCACTAAGGCTTTCCACAGTCAGAGAAGAAAAACTGCACTGGGGTTTACACACACACATTCCTATACGTACACCCTGAAATAAGGAGCTTTTCTTTTTAACCCTGATGTGTTCCGGTTCCATTTTGAGCTCCTGCGCTCATTCACAATTACGTTGAAATTCTTCCCTCAGGTACACTGTTTCCTCGTACCCTGTGTTTATTACCCTGAAGAAGGGGTTGTCAGTGCCGGGGTCCTGGAAGTCATACTGTATTCCTAACAACGGTAAGATACTTATGTTCATTGTCACTGCTTTCAGATTTTCACTTCTGATGCAAAAACAATGGTAGATAAAACTCTAGGGTCCCCGGCTCGGCGCCTGTAGCTCAACCGGCTAAGGCGCCAGCCACGTACACCTAAGGTGGCGGGTTCGAATCCCCAGCCCGGACCCGCCAAACAACAATGACGGCTGAAACCAAAAAATAGCCGGGCATTGTGGCGGGCGCCTGTGGTCCCAGCTACTTGGGAGGCGGAGGCAAGAGACTCGCTTGAGCCCAGGAGTTGGAGGTTGCTGTGAGCTGTAATGTCACGGCACTCTACCCAGGGGCTCAGCTTGAGGCTCTGT
>CAUYTI010059558.1:0-11787 GCA_963575145.1 Galago senegalensis
TTTTTTGAGACAGAGCCTCAAGCTATCCCCCTGGGCAGAGTGCCGTGGCACCACAGCTCACAGCAACCTCCAACTCCTGGGCTCAAGCGAGTCTCCTGCCTCAGCCTCCCAAGTAGCTGGGACCACAGGCGCCCGCCACAACGCCTGGCTATTGTTTTGGTTCCAGCCGTCATTGTTGTTTGGCGGTCCCGGGCTGGGGATTCGAACCCGCCACCTTAGGTGTATGTGGCTGGCGCCTTAGCCACTTGAGCCACAGGTGCCGAGCCAGTTTTTGTTTTCTTCAAATGCTAGTTGATCCATGTCTTTGATCTGGTCTTCATGACCCAGGAATTTAAATTCAGTTGGTAGACATCTTCAGTTAAGGGAATATGATTCCCATATCTTTGAGGGGGGGTGGGGAGGTTTTTGTATTTTCATGTATTTTTTACCTATTGTTGAGAGGAGCATCTAAAACGCTTCGATCTGCTTGCTAAATTTATAAATTGGCACTGGAATTACCTCTATTTTAAAGTTTCTTTCTACCCTCTTTGGTATCTACTTTGATGTATTACTACAACTTTTTGTTCTTCATTTCTGCATTAACTTCTGCTGCTTATCTGGCACTCTAGTACAGAATTAAGAGTGAGTTTGGTTCAGTGACTCAGTCTTTATTCTCTGCTAATCATGATGGATGCCACATTTGTAAGAGATGATTTACAGCCTGCTTTTGTTTGTTTTTTGTATTCTTTTTTTTCCCAGAGATTCAACCCTTTGTTTATTTATTTGTATCTCTCTATTTTACAAAGAAAAGCCTTTATATTTTGTTTGTTTTGTCCTACATTGTGGTTGATGCTGCTATGGCCTTCTGATTTGGAATTCTGTAGGATTTTTGAATTCTACTTTTTAGGGAAGACTTTATTTCACTTTGTTGCCCCAGCTCGAGTGCAGTGCAGTGGTGTCATCATAGCTCACTGCAGCCTCAAACTCCTTGGCTCAAGGCATCCTCTTGCCTCAGCCTTCCAAGTAGCTGGGACTACAGGAGCATACTACCATACCTGGTTACTTTCTCTATTTTTTTATATAGATGGGGTCTCGCTCTCACTCAGATCAGTCTTGGGTCTCTTGGCCTCAAGTAATCTTCAGCCTCAGCCTCCCAGACTGCTGGGTTTATAGACGTGGGCCATGATGCCCCTCCTGTGAGGGGCAAAGTGACACAGGTCTTACTCTGTTGACCTCAGTAGAGTGCTGTGGCATCATAGCTCACAGTAACTTCAAATTCTTGGGCTTATGTGATCCTCTTGTCTCAGCCTTCCAAGTGGCTGGGACTGCAGGTGCCCGCCACAATACCTGGCTATTGTTTTTTTTTTTTTTTTGAGACAGAAGCCTCAAGCTGTCCCCCTGGGTAGAGTGCTGTGGCATCTCAGCTCAGAGCAACTTCCCACTCCTGGGCTCAAGTGAGTCTCCTGCCTCAGCCTCCCAAGTAGCTGGGACCACAGGCGCCCACCACAAGTCTCAGCTATTTTTTGGTTGCAGCCGTCGTTGTTGTTTGGCGGGCCCAGGCCGGATTCGAACCCGCCACCTTGGGTGTACGTGGCTGGCGCCTTAGCCACTTGAGCCACAGGCGCCAAGCCACACACCTGGCTATTTATAGAGGCAGGGTCTCACTTTTGCTCAGGCTAGTCTCCTGAGCTCAAGCAATCCACCTGCCTTGGCTTCCTACAGTGCTAGGATTACAGGCCTGAGCCACTGCACCCAGCCTCAGTCCTGGCACTTGTCTCTGCTGGAGAGTTCTCCTTAACAAAGCTCCGAGCAGTTGATGCTGTTTTCTAGCCTGTGCCCTTTGGGTTCTTTGTTACATGGTACTTCCTATCACTTGCCTCTATCATAAACCAGAGGAGCATTCTTCCCTTCTACTTTTTGTTTGCCTTCAACAGGTACATATATGCTTTTGTGTATTCTTTCTCAGTATTATTTCCTGATCCATTGTAATTTGGCTCATCTGAGTTTAGAAATTTTTACCTCTCTCTTAAATTTAACCCTTTTCTTCCCCTCTATCATGGCCAAATCTGATAATACAGTTTACCAAATCAGCATATCTGCATTCCTCATCTGATTTCTTTGCTTTCAGCCTCAGATGCTTGCTTTGTTAAGGTTTTTGTCATTTGTTATCCTAACCTGAGAGAAGCAAAATCAGTAAACTCTGGCTTTGCCCAAGGTGTCCTTAGATTTGGAACAGTCCTCACTAGCTTCATCACCCCAAGTAGGATAATTCTCCATGGGTGATGTGTATACTGTCAGCCCAGTGTCTCACCAACATACACTCAGTTTGCTCTGCTCCAACTCGGCTTCTCCTCTGGTGACTGTCATCCTCCTCGTCTCTGAAGCCCTAGAAGAGTGCCTTCTGTCGAGCAGCCACTCAGGGATCATCTCATGGGAATGTGGTTGAGCACCTCTCAGGTTTGTGGGCCAAGAAGCATGCCCTGGGCTTAGGAATTATTTTCACGACTCTTTGCCTTTTATAAAGGCAACCATCATTATGATGTTCATTCTGGAAAGTTCATAGTCACAGGACCTGGAACTGAGTTCACATACACAAATGATTTACATGTGAGTTTTGTTATATGGACATATAAAATGCAATATAGTTGTGTGGTGCCTGTCGCTCAAAGGAGTAGGGTGCCAGCCCCATATGCCGGAGGTGGCAGGTTCAAACCCAACCCTGGCCAAAAACTGCAAAAAAGAAAAAAAAGCAATATAGTTGAATCTAGAGTTATGCTATAGATACAGTTTCAGAAAACATTAACACTGCAAACTCAATTGATACTAGTACATGATGGGGGGAAGGGGAATGGGGGAGGGTGGTGTGGAGCCTATGTGTGACACACCTCTTGGGGGCGAGATACTATTAAGAGAGGGACTTCACCTAGCAAATGCAAGCAGTGTAACCTGGCTTATTGTGCCCTCAATGATTCCCCGACTATAATCAAACAAACAAACAAAAACACTGTGAACTCTATATAAAGGATACGGAAATTGAATGAGGATGTGATCAAAATTTCACACGAAGAAAGGGTGCTTATGACTGAAATATTTTAATGAATTTAATAAGCTTATTTAAATCATTACCTTTGTATTTTGAAAGAGGGAGAGAGAAAAGTTAAGAAGAATAATAAAAAGATGTTTATTGCCACAGTCCAACCCTAGAAGTAGAAATTGTGTTTTTACTTGGTGGAATTAGTACCCTTTTATTTTGCTTTTTTTTGAGACAGAGTCTCACTCTGTTGCCCAGGCTCACAGCAACATCAATCTCCTGGGTGCTCGTGATCCTCCTCCCTCAGCCTCCCAAGTAGCTGGGACTACTGGAACCCACAGCACCTGGCTAATTTTTTTCTATTTGTAGTAGAGATGGGGTCTCCTAAGCTCAAGTAGTCTACCCACCTTGGCCTCCCGGAGTGCTAGGATTACAGATGTGAGCCGCCACACCTGGCTTTTTGCATTTGTTTTTTAATTTTTAAAAGTTATGGTAAAGTACACATATCAAAATTTACCACTGTAGAGATTTTAAGTGTACATTTGAATGTCATTAAGTTCATTCATGTTGCTATTTAACCATCATTAAGTACTCTTTAAACATTTTCTATTTTACCATTTTCTTTCTTTCTTTTTTAAGAGACAGAGTCTCACTTTATTGCCCTTTGTAGAGTACTGTGGCGTCACAGCTCACAGCAACCTCCAACTCCTGGGCTTAGGTGATTCTCTTGCCTGAGCCTCCCAAGTAGCTGGAACTACAGTTGCCCACCACAATGCCTGGCATTTTTTTGTTGCAGTTTGGCCAGGGCTGGGTTTGAACCCACCACCCTCAGTATATGGGGCCGGCACCCTACCCCCTGACCCACACCCAATTTTATCATTTTCATTTAATGTTATTTCACACAGCATGTAACTATAAATAAAATCTGCACTCTGGGAGGTCAGAGTGTGAGGATCCCTTAAGATCTTGGGTTCAAGACCGGCCTGAGCAAGAGTGAGACCCAATGTCTACCAAAACAGAAAAAATTAGCCAGATATTATGGCAGGCTCCTGTAGTCCCAGATACTTGGGAGGCTGAGGCAGGAGGGTCACTTAAACCCAAGAATTTGAGGTTGCTGTGAGCTAGGCTGATGCCATGGCACTCTAGCCTGGGCAACAGAGTGAGACTCTGTCTCAGGGAAAAATAAAAAGAGCATGCAGAAATAATAGTTATTCTAGATTTATTATTTTTTTTGCGTAGGAGTCATTAAAACAAAATTGATCCGGTTTCGTGATTTGCCTCTTGGGCATTGAAACTCTAGGTCTTTTTCTTTTCCTAGTTCCCAAGGCTAGAAAGGAACCCTTCCCTTAAAGTAAGTGGTCTTGGAGGGGAAGGGAGACAAGTATGTTTAGAAGTGAGGCAGGCTTTAGGAACTTGCTAGAGAAGAGAGAAGAATGTAAGGAATTCCACCTAAAGTTCATGGAGACAGAGAGGCAAGACCAGGAGGCAAGAGAACAGAAAAGAGACCCTAAGGACTAAGCCTTTTTATAGTTTCACACAGAGCTCTGACGATTGGCCTTAGCTCCATTGTGCCAGTGAAAATCAATGCAGGTGCCGTTTTGATAGAGCTGCTAGTTTTACATTGGTATATTAGTCAGTCATAGTATCTGAAAGAAGTTCAACGTGTTGTTTAGTGACAGGGATTTGTTCCGAAAAATGGCTTGTTAGACAATTTCATCTTGGTGTGAACATGATAGAGCACACTCATGCAACCCTCGATGGTCTCACCTACTACATACCTGGGCTTCATGGTACCCCTGTTGTTCTCAGGCTGTGAATCTGTACAACATGTTACTGTGCTGAATACTGTAGGTGTAACACGATGGCAAGTAATTGTGTGTTCAAGCATACCTAAACAAAGAAAAGTAAAGTAAAAATACAGTATTATGATCTTATGGGGCTGTGGTTGTAGACGTGGTTTGTCATTGACTGACATGTGATTACAAGGTGCATGACTGTATTTGTGAACCAATCGAAGGTTCAGATATATAGGGTAAATGCTTTTTAATTTTGTGATAAGAAGTCTGACATTAAAATGAAACTGATTATTTTGAAAACAGGAATTGATATTTTGGTCAATAATGCCAGTGCTATTAGCTTGACCAACACATTGGAAACACCTACAAAGAGAGTGGATTTGATGATGAGTGTGAACACCAGAGGCACCTACCTTACGTAAGTTCAAAGAGTTGTATGGGGGGATGTTAAATGTTTTCCAGAGAATTAGTAGTTAACAGATTTTTTTTTTTTTTGAGACAGAGTCTCACTATGTTGCCCTCAGTAGAGTACGGTGGCGTCACAACTCACGGCAACCTCCAACTCTTGGGTTTAAGCAATCCTCTTGCCTTAGCCTCCCAAGTAGCTGGGACTACAGGCACCCAGTACAACACCCGGCTGGTTTTTCTATTTTTAGTAGGGGGGGTTCTCGCTCTTGCTCAGGCTTGTCTCGAGCTTCTGAGCTCAAGCAGTCCATCCAGAGTACTAGGATCACAGGTGTGAGCCATCTCACTCAGCTCCATAGATAGTATTTTAAATTGTTTTATTATGCGTTCCTTTTCTTTGTGAATCTTATAAAAACTAAAGTACAGTTCAAACATTTTCAAATTGTTGTGTTTAAATACATACATGTATACACACACACACTGTGTCTTTCATATTCTTCTGATTATCAAGACAGCAATAGTCTGAAAAAGATATTAAAAAAAAAAGACTTGGGTGAAACACAGTGGCCCACTGCTCTAATCCCAGGACTTTGGGAGGCAGAGGCAGGAGGATCACTGGAGCCTAGGAGTTCAAGACCTGCCTGTGCAACATAGCAAGGTTGCATCTCTACAAAACACTTTTAAAATTAGCTCGTCTTGGTGGTGCACACTTGTAGTCCCAGCTAGTTAGGAGGCTGCAGCAGAAGGATCCCTTGAGCCCAGGAGTTTGATGTTGCTGTGAGCTATGATGATGCCACCACACTCCTGCTCAGAAAATAGAGAGAAAAGAGAAAAAAGAAAGACTTGGGTTTTAGTATATAAATAATGGTAAAGTTATTAGAGAATGAAAGAGAATATAATCTTGATCTATGCTAGATTAGTCAGACACTCTACCTTTTTATCCATTTGTTTCTTTGTTTTTCATTTTTTTTTTTTTTTAGACAGAGCCTTTTTTATTTATTTTATTTTATTTTATTTTTTTTTGAGACAGAGCCTCAAGCTGTCCCCCTGGGTAGAGTGCCGCATCACAGCTCACAGTAGCCTCCAATTCCTGGGCTCAAATGAGTCTCCTGCCTTCACCTCCCAGTAGCTGGGACCACAGGCACCCGCCACAACGCCTGGCTATTTTTTATTTTATTTTTGTTGCAGCCATCATTGTTTGGTGGGCCCAGGCTGGATTCGAATCCGCCACCTTAGGTGTATATGGCTGGTGCCTTAGCCACTTGAGCCACAGGAACTGAGCCAACAGAGCCTTTTTAAAAAAAATTCTGAGACAGTCTCACTTTGGCACCCTCCATAGAGTACGATGGCATCATAGCTCACAGCAACCTCAAACTCATAGACTTAAGGGATCCTCTTTGCCTCAGGCTCCCAAGTAGTTGGGACTATGAGCACTGGGCTATTTTTGGAGATGGCCTCTGGCTCTTGCCCAGTTTGTTTCTAGCCCCAGAGCTCAATCAGTCCATCCACCTTGGCCTCTCAGAGTGCTTTAGACAGTCTTGCTGTGTTGCCTGGGCTAGAGTATAGTGATATCTTCCATTCTGTCTTCTACATTTCCCCTGATAATGCCCAAGATAGCATTAGCCTTTCTGTTGGTTACATTTAAGTATGATTCATAATGATTACTAGTATCTATATCCTAAAATCTAAATTTTTTTTTTTTAAGACAGGGTGTTGTGCTGGGCGTGGTGTCTCACGCCTGTAATCCCAGCACTTGGGTGGCCGAGGCAAGTAGATTGTCTGAGCTCACAGGTTTGAAAAAAGCCTGAGTCAGAGGGAGACCCTGTCTCTAAAAATAGCTGGGCATTGTGCTAGACATCTGTAGTCCCAGCCACTTGGGAGGCGGAGGCAAGAGGATCACTTGAACCCAAAAGTTTGAGGTTGCTGTGAGCTAAGACGCCATGGCACTCTACTGAGGGTGAACAAGTGAGACTCTGTCTCAAAAGGAAAAAAAAAGACAGGATATGTATTTACATACATGTATACACACACACACACTTTGTTCCCCAGGGTAGAGTGCAATGGTATTATCATAGCTCACTGCAACCTCTGACTCTTGGCTCAAGAGATCCTCCTGCTTTGGCCTCCTGAGTACCTGGGGACTATAGGCATATGCCACCACATCCAGCTAATTTGTTTTTTGTGTATAGGACATCTCATTATGTTACGTAAGCTGATCTTAAACTTCTGGGCTCCAGTGATCCTTCCACCTCTGGCTCTCAAAGTGCTAGGGTTCCAGACAAGAGCCATTGTACCTGACCTTGTTTTTTATTAATCCTTAGGTTCTGTCATTTTCCATATGGATATAAGGATACATCAGCATATAGAACTTGCTTCTCTGCCTTATACGTGTTTTGTTATACACAGAACACGTGGTTAGGAACCTAAGCTTTGGAGTAAGACATGTGGATTCAAATCCTAACATCTACCCCTCAGAACTTGCAATCTTTTCACTTTGGGCAAGAAACTTACCATCCTTGCACATTCAGTTTCCTTATATGTAAAATGGCTAAAATAAAGTAATATGTTACAGGGTTGGTCATGAGAGTTCCATGTTTAAGTTCTTAAGTTAGAGTCCGGGCTGGGCATGGTAATCCTAGCACTCTGGGGGTCCATGGCAGGTGGATTGCCTGAGCTCACAGGTTCAAGATCAGCCTGAGCCAGAGTGAGACCCCATCTCTAAAAATAGCTGGGCGTTGTGGCAGGTACCTGTAGTCCCAGCTACTTGGGAGGCTGAGGCAAGAGAATCATTTGAGCCCAAGAGAGTTTGAGGTTGCTGTGAGCTCTGACACCATGACCTCTACCGAGGGTGACAAAGTGAGACTATGTTTCAAAAAAAAAGGAAAAAAGATCAGAGACCTGAATTTTGCTCTCAGATTTGTTTTGTTGGGTCTGTAAAACTTCTTCTTCTTCTTCTTTTTTTTTTTTTAGAGACAGAGTCTCACTTTATCACCCTCAGTAGAGTTCCCTGGCGTTACACTGCTCACAGCAACCTCCAGCTCTTGGGCTTAGGCGATTCTCTTGCCTCAGCCTCCTGAGTAGCTGGGACTAAGGCACCTGCCACAACACCCGGCTATTTTTTTTGTTGCAGTTCAGCCGGGGCCGGTTTTGAATACTCCACCCTCAGTATATGGGGCCGGCACCCTACTCACTGAGCCACAGGTGCAGCCCAGTCTGCTCAACTTCTTTTAGACAGTGTTAAAACTTTGTTTTTATTAGTTACTTACATTCAACATTTCATTAGTTGCCTGTGTTAAAAAAATTAGAAGATTTACAGAAAAGCCCAGATTTCTGGCTTTTAAAAAAATACTGCAAAATCTGGCCACATATAGATAGCATTCCCACATGGCAACAGTTCTAGCTGAGTGCCAGATGATCCTCAGCCTTGTTTGATGGGGCTGAGCTTGTTTGCTTGTCTTCTGGGTGTTGAGGACAGGCTGAAAAGTTACCACTTATTCATTGTGCTTGCACTGTTGTTTTTTCTTATACGAAAGAGGAAAGCAAAATATTTCTCATAATTATGTCTCTATCTGGAGTGGGAAAATGAGACTTATGCCAAGAGAGCCGTATGTTCAAGTAAAATGGGCGAGAGCTTACTTCTTTGTAGATGTGAGGCATATTTCTGCAAATGCAGTATATGAGGTATGCTCTACTCAACAAAACCATATTGAATGAAACCATAGTGAGGATTATAGCAAATGTGTAGAGAAGATTGTGATGAAAACCTTAATGATCTAAAAAAAAGGATTCATTGGCCAGGCATGGTGGTGGCTCACACCTGTAATCCTAGCACTCTGGGAGGCCAAGGCTGGAGGATCACTTGAGTTCAGAAGTTCAAGACTAGCATAAGCAAGAGCAAGACACCCATCTTTACTAAAATAAAAAATTAGCAATGTATGGTGGCAGGCACTTACAGTCCTAGCTACTTAGGAGGCTGAGCCACGAGGATCACTTGAACCCAGGAGTTTGCAGTTGCTGTGAGCAAGGCTAACACCACAGCACTCTAGCCTAGGCAACAGAATGAAGATTCGTTTTTCAGTACATTTATATTTATTTTCAAATAAAGTAGGCAGTGCTGCTGTGTGATACTGTTATATTACATGCAAAAAATTATCAGGACATCAAAATCTCTTCCAACTGGCAACTTTGTGAAAGAATTTCAATTAGATGGAAATACTTCTTTAAACAAATGTTTAAAAAATATACACCTAAACAGGAATACCACCACTCAGCATGTTGAACTAAGATTTAAAGATTTGTGGCAGTGTCTGTTATATATCTTGAAGCCACAAATACAAATATATAGGTTGAGTATCCCTAATCTGGAAATCTGAAATGCTCTAGAATTTTATGGTGCACTCAGAAATACTCCAATGAGCATTTAGGTGTCTTTCAAACTATGGCCCGTGGGCCACATGCAGCCTGCCTAGGACAGTTATCCAGCCCACTGGGTGTTTTTGCTGCTGCTGCCTGTCCTGCTTAGCAGCCGACTCATCCCGGGGCCTGCAGTCCAGCCCTCCAACAGTCTGAGGGACAGTGAACTGGCCCCCTGTTTAAAAAGTTTGAGGACCCCTGATTAGGATTTTGGATTTTCAGATTAGGGAATACTAAACTGATGAGTAGAATGTGAATATTTCAAAACCTGGAATCTGAAACACTTCTGGTCCCAACCCTGGATAAGGGTTACCCAACCTGTACCATATACCTAGTTAAATTTATTTATGGTATCAGGAGAATCTTCATATGATTAAAAAGTTTTTAGACTGGGTACTCATGAAATGATTTATTAGGTATTGAGTTTTTTTTTTTTTTTGAAACAGAGTCTCACTATGTGGCCCTGGTCACAGCCATGGCATCACAGCTCATAGCAACCTCTAACTCTTGGGCTTAAGCGATTCTCTTGCCCAAGTAGCTGGGACTACAGGTGCCCACCACAATACCCTGCTAGAAATATTTTTGAAAGTTTATGATAAATTTGCCCAAATTAGTGATAACAACTATAGACAGTGCTATTGTAGTGTTAACTTTGGACTTTTTAAAATCTAAACTAATGTAGGTAAGTTTTGCAGTGGTGAACAAATTAAGCTCATTCATTTTATTTTTCACTAGGAATTGCTCTCTGCTAAGAAAGTTAAAAATGCACATATCGGTTGGGCTCAGTGCATCATAATCTTAGCACCCTGGGAGACTGAACTGGGGGAGATCCCTTGAGCTCGGGAGTTCAAGACCAGCCTGAGCAAGAGTGAAATCCCATCTTGACTAAAAATTGAAAAACTTAGCTAGGCATCATGGCAGGCACCTGTAGTCCCAGCTACTTGGGAGGCTGAGGCAGAAGGATCACTTGAGCGCAGGAGTTTGAGGTTGCTGGGAGCTAGGCTGATGCCATGGTACTCTAGTCTGTACAACAGAGCGAGACTCTGTCCCTCTCCCCCCCAAAAGACATATTATCATCTTCCCCAGAGATAGCCAATACAAGTAAAGCATTGAATTGTGTGTAAATTTGTCAGAATTCACAATCATAACTATAGACTTGGCTTTTTTTACTGGCATTGTGCCTTATGCATTCACAAACATACGCTTCTCCTTGCTCTTCTTTGTGAAGTCGTGTCTTTGGAAAGCCATATGGCAAGAGCGTTCTGGCTCATTTTCCTAGTTTGAGATAATTTTCCAAAAATGGAAGTGATGGCCTAACTCATTTCTAGATTTGAAGGTTCAGTTAAAAAAATAAAATAAAATAAAAATCACACTAATTTCAAATTATAGGAAAATGAACTAACCTTGTTCAGTTACCTTTCTCAATGAATCCTCTCGGTATAGTTACAGGACTACAAACGGAAATTGTAAGCTGTTGGACACTAAAGTGCTAAAAACTAAATATGAATAGATTAGAACAACAGATCTGGAAATATCTGAGTAGATACCCTGAAAATAAAACTCTTCCACAAAGATTCTATTCTCTGTCAAAGTTCCTACCTTTGTGAAGAGCTTTTTTTTTTCTTTAAAAAAAAAAGTATTAAATGAAATTAAATCTTGTTCCCAGGCAGCGCCCGAGCTCAGTGGGCAGCGTGCCGGCCACATACACTGGGGCTGGCAGGTTCAAACCTGGCCTGGGCCTGCTTATACAACAGTGACAAATGCAACCAAAAGAAATAGCAGGGTGAGGCTCAGCGCCTGTAGCTCAAGAAGCATACACCAGAGCTAGCAGGTTCAACAGCCTGGGCTGCCAAACAACAATGACAACTACAACCAAAAGAAAAAAAATAGCCTGGTGTTGTGGCGGGTGCCTGTAGTTTCAGCTACTTGGGAGGCTGAGGCAAGAAAATCACTTAAGCCCTAGAGTTTGAGGTTGCTGTGAGCTGTGATGCCATAGCACTCTACCCAGGGCGACAGCCTGAGACTCTGTCTCAAAAAAATAAAATAAAATACAATAAATAAATAAATCTTGCTCCCGGTCAGTCATACTGCAATGCTAGATAAAGGACCTCCATTGACCTTTGGGTTAAAGAAAAATGTCAGGTTTTTTTTTTTTTTTTTTTT
>CAUYTI010059562.1:0-25680 GCA_963575145.1 Galago senegalensis
TATTGCAACCCAATTCATAATAGTCAAGACATGGAAACAGCCCAAGTGCCCATTGACCTGTGAATGGATTAACAAATTGTGGTATATGTACACCATGGAATACTATGCAGCCATAAAAAGATGGAGACTTCACATCTTTTATGTTTACCTAGATGGAGCTGGAACATATTCTTCTTAGTAATGTATCTCAAGAATGGGGAAAAAGGTATCCAATATACTCAATACTACTATGAAATCAAAATATAACCCCCTACACACTCATATGAATGGCAAAACATAACTATAGTCCAGAAAGTAGAAGAGAAGAGGAGAGAGAGGGGAGGGACGGAGAGATATAGGAAGAGGGAGGGCATTTGGGGGGACCTCACCAAATGTGCATGATGCAGTGGTACATTTCAAAACTATTAAGAAATGAGTATAATTGTGATGGATGTGTTACTTAGTTCAATGTAAGCATTTCACATTGTATATTGAAGCAGTACCCTGAACCCCATAAATGCATCAATGTACAAAGTTACGATTTAATAAAAATAAAAATAAAAATAAATAAATGTAAAAAAAAAAATAATGCTCCTCAGAGCCCCAGGGTTCTGAGAAGTGTCCCTAAGGGTCATTATAGGATGGGTTTGGAGAAGGAAAGGCCTGAAAGAAGCAGCTCTGGACCCCCCCAAACCCCATTTCGATTACAAAAGCTCTACTTTTATCTATTTCATATATTGGATTTCTACACATATTTTCATTTCTGTTTTTTTTTGAGACAGAGCCTCAAGCTGTCCCCCTGGGCAGAGTGCTGTGGCATCACAGCTCACAGCAACCTCCAACTCCTGGGTTCAAGCGAGTCTCCTGCCTCTGCCTCCCAAGTAGCTGGGACTACAGGCGCCTGCTGCAACACCTGGCTACTTTTTGGTTGCAGCCGTCATTGTTGTTTGGTGGGCCCGGGCTGGATTCGAACCTGCCACCTTAGGTGTATGTGGCTGGCGCCTTAGCCACTTGAGCCACAGGCGCCGAGCCATATTTTCATTTCTTAAGGATTCTTTTGAGTTAAAAAATTCATTTGGAAAGCACTGGTGTGGAAAGAGCTTAGGAATTTGCAGGTAGACAGTCTGGATTCAAAGCTCAGCCCTACCCCTTTCTACCTACAGGACTTTGACAAGTAACCCTTTGAGCCTCCACATTCTTACCTAGAAACTTGCCCCTCAGGGATATGTGAGCATTAGTTAAGATGCTACAGTATTTTCCAGATGCTGGCATGAGTGTGATTGATGCTATGTAAGATGACTTTAGGTGGCATATGGATGAACATTTATTATTTTAATAGCTCACAATTGATGCATGTTAGAAATATATAACCAGCACACAAAACTCTATGATTTATGGAAATAATATAGCATTTCCTTTGAAAATAAAACTGTGTGCCTTTCTTACAAAGGTGAATTGATTTAAAGAGAAATACTAAGTGAATAATACTGATAGGATAGATAGAAATCACAAGGCGAGTACATGAAAGACTGAAATTTGGAAGAACTTGAAATAACCTATGTAAAACACTTATTATAGTGCCTATCACTTGGGCAGGGCTCAAAATATGAGTTCTTATATCCTTTCTTGTATGTTAACTCCCTGGGGCAACTTGGAACCAAGTTTGTCCCAGGGGACAGAGTAGGTGCCCAAGCCCAGTGTGTGGTGGGCACAGGGCAGCAGCCATGGATTACACCCCGTGGGCAGCAGTTGCCCACAGGCTCTCAGAGCAGACAGAGGTGCACACAAAGTGAGCACACACCGTCAGTGGCCCATGAAAAAAATTCAAGAGTTATTCAGGCACCAGTTAAATACCATGGGGAGAGAGTTACTGCTTTTCGACTGGTTACATTAAGGAGAAAGTCTCAACTGGATGTTAGCCTCTACTTAAACACCTCTCTAGCGCATGTTGATCTTGAAGCTCAGCCTTCAGCTGTCAACAGTGTCCAGCTGGAATTGAACAACAATGTCTTATTTTCCATGTATTTATTTCTTGTCATTGCCTTCCATTTACAGAACATGATACCATTTTCCCTTTGATGAGAATAATCTCATAGTACCTTTCAAATATATGTATCAAAGGTTAAAAAGTGAATCTGTTACTTGTAAGTATCAGGTGAAAACAGTACAAGTGATATGTACTCCAGGAGAAAAGACAGAGGTGGTCTGTGACTGAGGAAAGAGCTAATCTGGCAAAGACTCTAGTTCAGTGGCTCTGGAGCCCATTTATTGATTCTTTTCTTAGCCCTTTGGCTGGAGCTAGTCATATGACCTGTCTCACTACAAGGGTGGCCCTGGATGTCTGCAGGCCCAGCCACAGCCTCTGAACAAGCCTAAGAAGGGAAAGGAAGCTCCCTCCTAAGGAGAAACAAGATTGCTGAGCAGGTGACCCAGAGCCTTCTGACTCAGCTGTAAATCCAGGGACCAGGACAATTGTCTGGCTGGCATTACGATCAGGCTGCACAGGCGCCTAGTTCCTGGCAAGGCTGGGTCTGGAAAGAATGATCTAGAAGCCCTACCAGAGAGAAGGAGGGAGCTGAGGCCTTCAAAAGGAGGCATCTGATGCTGGCTTGGAGTTCAGGGGAGTCAGGAGTGAACTCAGAGAGTTCATATCAGCCTTTGAGAGGTGCCATCTGTAAGTAAGTGTGTGTTGAGAGCAAGCACCAGAAACCAACTACCACATTCAAACAGAAAAGAGCATTACTGAGAGGTTTTCGGATAGCACCCAGAATCAAAGAGAAAAGTGGCATCGGGCCCAGGAAAGGACGGAAACCAGAGCAGCACAAGGGGTCTAGAAACAGGACCTGAGACTCCCACTCAGGGCTGCATCCAACACGGCTGCTTTTTTCTCCTTGCATCATCACTCTGCTCATGATTCACAGCCCCAGGAGGCAGACAGCATGGCTGGCTGGGGTCCCGTGTCCTCCTCTTGGCCAGCAGGAAGCATGGAGGCTTGACTGGACTGCCTCCAAGATTGAGCATTAAGGAAGGGGTGGTTCCCAAAAAGAAAATCAAGGGGCTGTTACCAAAAGGAGGGGGAATGGATTCTGGGCAGCCCAAACTAGCACGTGTCTGCCTGAAGAGCCAAGGGAGTACCAGGCACTGTGGCCCCCTGGGCCTGACTCTGAGTTAATCCCTGGGGCCTCTTTTCTCCTGCTTTGATGGACCAGAGTCACTATTATCTGGGGCCGGTGGTCAGCCAGTGGTCCCTGGGCCTCCCAGAGAGGGCCTCCTGGATCCTCCACTGGGCTGGGAGCCACAGGACAACTAAGGTGCTTAGACAAACCTGGTCCTTAGACTCGGGGCTGAAAAGGAGCCACTGTGCTGAGGAAATGTAATGAGAATTGACGTACTCAGTGGGTGCAAACCTAACCCTCTGCAGAGCTGGCAGGGAGCAAGTGCATGAGTGAACTGCAGTATCCTGGAACAGACATGCCAACCTGCAGGGGCAGCCACTGCATGACAACAGGAGCGAGGCCCCAGGGTTGATGGATAGACCTGTCATGACTTTTGTAAGTGGAGGCCCAAATCCAGATTTCTATGTGAAACTCCTTATGTTTAAAGATCATCAATAAATAGAAAAAAACATAAAATATCATGCTGACCAACTAATACGTACCACCAGTTTGTGACCATGGGATTAACTTTTCTTCATCTACTGCAGCTCAGCTGAGACAGCTTCCTCCAGGAAGCCTCCTGGGACTTGCCCCTCCCTCTGCCTTGCCTTGCTTTATCTATATGGCCATGGATTCCACAGTTCTAACCCCCTGTATTGCTTGGAGGCAGTCTGAAGGTCATTTGCTTTTGTCTGCCACTGTTTGTGAGCTCCCAGAGGGTATACACCATGTCATGTTATATCTCTGCACTGCCCGGGGCCTAGCACATCAGAGCAGCTGATGGAAGGGGCACTGATGAAAGGGGCTGTGGGGACTGCATGTGTCCAAGTAGGGTGAGTTAAACTGAGGCAACAAGTTGATCCTGAGATCTCTGTGGCTTAATACAACAAAGGTTTGTTTCTCCCCCATAGGAAGTCTGCTGTGGGGCCAGGAGCTCTTCAGGCAGCTTCCTTCCAAGTGGTGACTCAGGGATCCAGGCTGGCTTATACAGCAGGAGAAGAAAGTAAGGGGGAGAACTCACATTCACTCTGAGATCCCTCAGCCCAGAGGGGACATTTATTGATTCTTTTCTTAGCCCTTTGGCTGGAGCTAGTCATATGACCTGTCTTACTACAAGGGTGGCTGGAAACATGGGAGGGAGCACATGACAATTCTCTGCAACATGAACCCTGGCCTGCACCTGGCAGTACTAGAGAGGCAAGGGTTCTCAGAGGTGGACTTGGGCCACTGGTGGGGCAGAAGTAGCCAGGGCCTGACGCTCATAGATAGCGATGGGATTTCTCCTGGTTAGCCTGTGGAAGCACTTCTTAATTTGCATGTTTAGCTCAACGCATCCTGATAAGTAGGAAAAGAGCAGGGAGAGAATTTCATTTGCCTGAACTTTCCGCCTTTCCTTATTTATGCAATCAGTAAACACTTGGAAATTAAAATCAAGTTGATGAAAAATAAAGGTCAAATGTCAGCGATCAAACTGTTCAGAGAGAAATTGCCACCGAGTCCCCGGCGCGTCTTATGTGAGGCTCATGGTGACCCTGAAGTGAATGCAGCTGTTCAAAGCGCTTCTTCTGTGATCAGGTGCCAAAGCGCTCAGGGGTCCTGACCTTCACTTCTCCTTGACCATGGCTGATGGCTAGTCAGTGGGCCCCACTCTAGGGCTCTCCAAGACATTTGCCATAGCTTCTTCAGGCTGGGCAGATGTTTCTTTGGGATGGAATTATAGGATCTTAGATGTGCTTCAGAAAAAACATAAGCTTAGGAGCCAGAAATATCCACGTTCAAATTCCAGCTCTTTCCTAGTAAGTCAAATTCTTAGCAAGACCTTTCGCTTCTCTGAGTTTTAGTTTCATTATCTCTAAAATGGAGACAAAGACAACACATTCCTCCCAGAACATTGTGCAAAGTCTTTGAGTTTATGCATTTAAAGGGCCTGGGGGCACAGTACAACCTTGACTGATGTCGTTTTTTTGTTTGTTTGTTTGTCTTTTCCCTATTGCTGTTGGGAGAACTGAGTCTAACTTCTCACCAATGGCACCACTGACCGCAGTGAGTCAATTCTCATCTGCATATCTCTGATGATAAGAAGCTCACTACTCCTTCCACCACTCAAGCATCCTGCTCCAAGTTTGAATGACTCCCATGATGTTTGTGATGAGAGGGACTGATGCCCTTAGGAACTAGGGTTTGAGGGAAAGGTCTTGACCTGACTCCTACATCTGGCTAATTGTCCTCAGAAGTTGTCCCTGAGAACTGGGTGTGGTGAAAAGAAAGGGGCGAGGGGAAGAGGGTAGGGAAATGTGTATTCATTTCTGATTCACAAAAGAAAACAAAAAAATCCATCACATGGGAGACAGGATCAGGACTGGAAAGATTTATATGCCAGAGAAGAGAAATTTCTAGAAGACTGCCATAAGACTAAGATGGAGGTTCAATCTGGAATTAAATGTGGGGGGCAAATAGGAGCCTAAAATAAGAAGGAGCTTTCTTTCATTCATTCTGCAAACATTTACTCTTTGTCCACCATGCAAGGCCCCATGCTGAGCACAGGGACAGAGAAATACATCAATTGCAGGCTTTGGTCTTGGTGGGGAGAAACAGGCATGTAGATGATAATATTAAAACCATGTGGGGATTGCTGAGATAAAGGAGTGTGTGGTGGGGTCTGTGGGCTCAGAGGAGGAGTGGTGGGCCCATTTGGGGAAGGAAAGGATAAGGAGGCAGACAAGAATGGGGAGACAGAGGATGCCAGGCAGGAGGGCACCATAGGCAAAGACATATGGGTGGGAAGCAGCCTGGTGTATAAAGATCCCACCCACTTTGGGTCAGCAGGGGACCCTAAATGACAGCCGCAGAGCTGGCACCCTGTCCCAGGCTAGGATGAAGCTGTAGGAGGATGAGTTAATTATTATTTTTGTCTGTTCAGAAAAATTTATTGAAATATAACCTACATCCATAAAGTGCTCATATCATACAATTACGGCTCAATGAATTTTCACAAAGTGAACACAATCGCATAACCTGCCCTAGCTCAAGACGCAGAAACTGACCAGCATCAGGAAGCCACCTTTACTCCCCTTCCCAGTCCCCACCTAGACTCCTTAAATCTCACAGCTGCTGTTTGCCCTCATGGATCCGAAGCCACTGTCCTTCCTTCTAACCACATAGATTAGTGGCTTGTTTTTGAACTTTTTAATAAGGGAAAGCATGCAGTATTAGACTTGGTGTTTTCCTTTGTGCACCCACCACGGTGTTAGAGATTCTTTCATGCTATTCTGCTTGGTTATAATTTATTCTCACTACACTACATGCCATCATATGACTATACCAAAATGTAGTCACCCTTTCTAGTGTTGATGACCACTGGGTTGCTTTCGGCTTGAGGTCCTTAGGAGAAGGGCTGCCATGAAGAGTCTTGTACATGTCTTTAGGTGAACATGCATGCACATTTCCAAGGGGCTTGTGTCAAGGAGTCCAGTCACTGCATCATCTGTTCTGGCAGATACTGTTCAAATTTTTTCCAAAATGGTAGGAGCAATTTATACTCCCTACTGTATTGCATAGAAGTTCCAGTAGCTCCAAACCCTCACCGAAATATGCCACCTTCCATCTTTTCCATTTTAGCCATTCTGGTGAACAAGTAGGGGTTATAGCTGTAATTTGTGAGGTTGATCACCTCTCTGGGTGCTCACTGGGCATTGGAACATCCTCTTTCATGAACTGTCTGTTACAGGCCCTGGAAGGGGGGTATGGAGGACAAGGTCCACAGTTCATTTTAGAATGTCATCCTGGGTGGCCAAGTGGGGTGACTGGGATTGTGGAAGTGAGTACCCTGGACCCTCTAGCTAGTACCAGCAGCATCTCTCTGGGAAATGCCCTCCATGCCAGGGCTTCCTCTGCTTCATCCAACTCCTTAAGCCCCCACGCTGCGGTTTGTCCTCACAGGTCAGAATTGCTTGTCAGCATGTCACATATGACGTAGCTCAGTCCTGAGAGGGAAGTGACTTGCCCAAGGTCTCACAGGTGGGAAAGGGAGTGGAGCCTGAGGCTCAGGCTCTGGGTTTGTTTCTTCCCAATCTCAGACTGAAGTGGGCAGTCCAGGTGAGGAGTCAAACAAGGAGGACAGGAAAGAAAGAAGCAGCTGCAAGAATATCTATTGAACTCCTTATTTTATGAAGAACATTTTCCCTTTCTTTCCTCCCCTCTTTTGCTTCCTTCCCCCCCTTCTTCCCACCCCTCTTCTGCCTCCTTCCCTCCTCTCTTCCCTTCCCTATCGCCACATCATACCAAAAGGCTCACCAGAGGTGAGCAACCCACAGAAGCTCAGTGCCCCTAGCCCTGACACCATGTTGGATGCCCAGTGATGTGAAGGCAGGAGTCAGCCCCACATGTGTTAGATCCTGTCTCTGCCACCATATACCCTGTGGCCCTGGACTGGTCACTTTACCTCCCTGAGCCTTAGGATCCTCATCTGTTTCAACAATCCCTTCCCCAGAGTCTTGTGGAGGGAGGTGAGTGAGACACAACTGTAGGGGTCCCCAGCAGTGTGGCTGGCATGAGGCAGCCCTTAGTTTACTTGACACACTCATTCTCCCACTCTGAACACTGCTAGGACTGGAGGGTTCCCTGTCCCTCCTGGGGCTTGGTCCTTGACTCCCTCCTGCCTGAGGGCTAGGATCAGCATCCTGGTGTCCCACGCAGCTGCAGCAGGCCACTAGCAGGTCCTCATTGCTTGAGAGCAGTTGTGCTGGGGTAAGCACAGCATTCCGCCCCCTGGACCTCATCTCCCAGAAGCTGCCTGCACTTGGGTAACAGCCACACAAATGAGATCCAGAAGGGCCTTTCCTCTCTCAGGACTCAGGCGCCTTTATTTTGGGAGCCGTTCTTGGTAAAGTGCGTTGTTAACACCACCTCCGAGCAGCACCCCACCCCATCACACATACCCTGTGCTTTATCACCTGTCACCCATCCTTCCTTTCAATCTGCTCAGCATTCGGGGAGCATTTCCAAGTGCTGCTGCTAGGCACCAGGAAGTCACAGCGCCCTGTCTTCCTGGAGTTTCCTCTCCAGGGAACAAGACAGACAATAAATGAGCAAATGGTACAATGAATAGGATGACCTTGAAGGATGCTCAGGGCCATGAGGTGATAGGGAAAGTTGTGACTGTGGTCGACCTCGGTCCTAGAGCATAGTCGGAGGACTCATGACCTATTGCCTGGGAGGGTATGAGCTTCTCTGGCTTGGGCTCCAAAATCCCCCTGATAGACTCCCAGGTGGGAGGGCCCAGGACTTGGACTTCCTGACCCTAGGTATCTATAGGAACACTTCCCTGGTCCACCAGCTTCTCTCTGCCCACCCCAAAGGGTTTCTTCCTCCCTACGTTACTAGATTCTGAGCAAGCAGAATCCTTTCCAGACATTTCCCCCACAAAACACCTGTGACAATGGCAACTAACCAGAGCCCAGACAAGGCTTCAGACCGCTCAGGTCTCTGCACCCAGCACTCTGTCTTGGTCTCTTCTTCCCAGGTCCTTGCTTCCCCTCTGTCCCTCACCCTCTTGCTCACTTGGTCTTTCTGTCTCATCTCGATTTTCCTCTATCTCCCTGTTACTCTAATTCCTATGCTAAATTTACTGAATATTAACTTCCTTCAAATAAATATTTTTTAAAGAGATTCATTGAGCCCCTACTAGGTGCTGGCATGAGGTAAGGAGCTTGGGTCTAATCAAAGCTGAGTAAGGCTCAGACTTCCCCGGAAGAGAGATGAATCACGTGCCCAAACAAGTGAAATGGGGAGGCTGAAGTGGCCAGTGTCATAAAGAATACACTGGGGCTACAGAGAATCCAGGAGGGGCATCCTGGGGCTTCATGGAGGAGGTGATATTTTTAGTCAGACCTTAAAATGTGGTCATGCAATGCAACGTGGGTTGACTGTAGGGGGACCTCCAGTGGACCATTGCTCAAAGGCCAGCTTATTTGGCTATAACTAAGGAAACTCAATGTTACCTTTGTTCCACCTTCCAGTTCTCTGATTCCAGCTCACTCCCTTACAAATTTCACCATCTTCTGCTTCTTCTTTCATCCATGCTGGTTTCTTCCCTACTAGTTCCTTCACAGACCAGAAGACAGTACTTGTGAGTTTTATACTCAATTTCTTTTTCTTCTGTTCTCTCCCTTCAAATCTAAGTCCTATTCTCCAGTATCCCTCCTTCTTAACCATCAAGGTGTCCTGAGTAAAATATGGACTTTGGCATCTGACCCGGGTCTGAGTTTGCTGACTCCACTCACTAATAATTGCATTCTTGGGAAATGGTTTCCTAGGACTGTGGTGAAAATCAAATAAGACAAAGGCTGTGGAAATCCTACTGTTAATGAGACTCTTTACTGTTAATGAAAGCTCTTTAGACTACAAGTGACAGAAACCAACACAAAATGGCTTAAAGTGAAAAGGGAAAGTCTGATGTTGCTGCCATCAGACACGCCTGGACCCAAGGCTTCCAAGGGCTACCTCACAACTCCACCCTTCTACGCCTCTCATCTCTGCTCTCCTCCAGGTCAGTGTCACTCTCAGGCAGCCTCTCTCCTTAGAGTGGGACCACAACTACCACCTGTGTTCTACCAACTGAGAAACTCCAGTGAAAATAGGGTACCCATTCCTAATGGTTCCAGTGCAGTTCTGGCCCATTCCCATAGCCAGGCCTGGGTCTCATGCTATTATCTGGAGCTGGTGCTGATATGATGATGATCTTCCCCCCCATTCCGTGAGGACCATGAGCACACAGGATTAAGTTCTCTCTAGGAAGTGTCGTTTCACAGCTATGAGGAGAAGGGAAATTAACCCCCTTGAGCAGTAGAGATGGAGAACACAGGAGAGAGGAGCAGGCCTTCTTAACTCCAGGTCCCAGCCTCTTCAGAAAGTCTTCTCTGACCCCTCATGGATGTGTTGGGTGTTCCACTCTGTGCTTTTGTGGCACCTTACTCTTTCCTTGTCATACTTATCACATGTATTATAATTTTCTATTTACTTGTCTGTCTCCATCACAGGACTTTCAGTATTAGGAAGACAAAGTCCATCTTGCCTGCTGCTGTGCCTCTAATGCTGACCAATGCTAGACTCTTAGCAAATGATAGCTAGTATCATTCCCTTAGTAAATGATAGCTAGATGGATGAATAGATGAGCAGTGAGATGGATGAATAGATAGATGCGTGGGCGAATGGATGGATGGTAGGATAGATGACGGAGAGGTGAATGAATAAATGAATGCACGGTTGAATATATAAATGATGGATGTATGATTGGATGGACAGATGGAGGGCTCAATGGATGGATAGATAGGACAGACGGACGAATGATTTGGGAGAAAACTTGTGAGATCAGTTTGGAACATGCTAGGCCTCAACTGCCTGTGCACACACAAACAGAGCTGTCCATTAAGCTATTGATAGGTGGACCTGGAATTCAGGAGAGAGGTCTGGGCTGGAAACACAAGTCTGAGAGTCACTAACATGGAGACTCTACTGGAGGCCATGGGCGTGGATCCAGATCTGCCGGTACAGAGCAAAGTGGTACACCTGAGATCACATAGCAAGTTAGTGGCCTTTGGCCTCAGGGCTGTGTGATGTCAACATCTGCTTTCATACCCTCATTCTGTGGCAGCCTGGCCACTATTTGAGGTGAGCATAGAGTTAACGTCTCTCCCTCTCCCCACCCTCCCCCTCCTCAAACCACTCAGCCAGAAGGGAGCAGCTGCCTGGGAGGACAGAGAGACAGATTATGTAAACTGTGATTGCCACCCACAGGAGGAGGAGAGTGAATAGGTATTGAAATACGCTTTCAATAATGCATGTCCTCCTCCGCACAGGCCCGGGGCTTGTGAAGGGGAGAGGAACCTTAAAGGGACCGAGCCATCCTCCATTTCATCCCTAGCACACACAGGCCCCAAACTGGCTGTGTAGTTCCTTTGTCCACAACTAGAAGGCACCCTGGTCAGTTACCCTACCAGTTCTCAACCTTTCACTCTCAAGGACTCTTTTTTTTTTTTTGGCCCTACTGGCTTCAATGGGTTTGACTTTTTAAACATTCTGTTTTCCAAACATGCTGCATTTAAGTCATGATTAATTCATTTCCCCCATTTTTTAGTAATCAACGACACTTAACTGCCAGTCAGAGCTTTGATCAGCAAGAGGTAAACCATGAGGTGATATCATTGCAACCCAAAGCCAGCAAATATAACAAACAATGTCATCAGTCAGGCCGACCTTTCTGGCAGAAAATGTCCTTTCTCCGTCTAACCCCAGAGACAGAAGGCCAGATTGGGAACCAGGGATCCTACTCAGCTCCATCATTTTGCAAAGGAGAAAACTAAGGCCCAGAAAGGCAGATAGACTTGGCTGAGGTCACAGAATCAGTGGGATGTGAAGGCTGAGGCCTGGCTTCTGCAGTTGAAACTGGCCTAGAACTTAGCAATGAATTAGCTATCCAAGGGATCTGGAAGTTGAAAGCACAGCAAGAAAAGAGAGAAGTCTCATAGCTGGCACCTTCATTGTGTACCTACTATGCAGCAGACCCCCCTAAATACAGTCCCCACTTGGTTGTCACAGAACAACCCTGAGAGTCGAGATTGTCACTCCTGTTGTGCACAGGAAGAAAGAACTTGAGCATCAAAGAAGCTCCATGGTTTACATAATCCACTCAGTTGGGAAGCAAAGAATCAGAATTCCAGCAGCTTTGGCCAAGGGACTGTGAAACCTTTTCCACCTCACTGGCCTGGCTGGCGTGGAGGTGAGGAGGTCACTCAGCCAGATCTAAAGTTCTGCTTTTCACTTCGCTTTGTGAATTTGGCCAACCATCTCACCAGACTGAGCCTGCATTTTCTCATCTGAACAACTAGGATAGCATCTGGTTTCTTGAGTGACTATAAAATACGAAAAAGATGAGTATAAGGATCCCAGCACAGAGCTTGGGGTGTGATATCCTCCCCCTCCTTTCTCCCCTTTTCTGGTAAAAAAAAAAAGAAAGAAAGAAAAAACACGCCCCCTAGCTGGCAGAGTCTCCAGGTGTGAGATCTGATTGTTCTTGTCTCTAGGGAGCTCCCTGGCTGTGGGTCAGGAAAGCTGTGCCCTGTTCTTCTTCTGTTATCCATTAAAGGGACTGTTTACTCTGGTCCAATAATTCTGAGACAAGAGTTGGGGTAGGGGAGGGGATGAGACCAGGCTCCCTCTCCCTGGTTTGAATGCTGTCCTGGTCACTGCCATCTGTTTCCATGTCTGGTTTTGTTGATGTTGGGTTGGAGATGGCTTGAAAATTCTCACCACATTTCTGGAAACTCTTTTGATTTTCCCCAGGCAGCCTATTGAAGCTGGAGTTGGGAATTTCAGCTCCCAGTGGCTAGAGAGAGTGACCCTGGCAGACTCACCATTGTTGCTCTCCCTGGACCAGGTGCAGCTCAAGTGAATAACTCTCTGGTTTCCCCTGAATGTGGTTTTAAACCAATAAGTGAAAACAAAAAACAAACCCCCAAAAAACCTTGATAATTGGGCTGGAGCACTAAGCAATTCTTTGGCAGGAATTCAGAGGCTTGCGCAGCAGCTCCCCATTCCAGCTGGGATGAACAGAGCCCGACCCTGCACTCATGGAGCTCTCAGCCCAGGGTGGGGGCAGGGGAGAGCTAGATGCAGACAAACTCAGCGCATAAGCCAGCCCTTTTAAGGGATGTGACAGGGGCACTGCATGGTGCAGTGAGAGCCCAGGGCTGGGCAGGGCCAACAGAGGGTGGAGGGAAGACACATGGGGAAGGTGGTCACAGAGAATAGAACTTTGAGCTGGGCCTGGTGAGAAATAAGCAACTGCAGATAGTGTGAACAGATGCCAACATGGGAGTATGTGAATGCATTTTAAGGAGAATTTTAGGTTGTGTAAATACAAGGGGATGGACAAAAGGTTAGGCAGGAGTGTGACATAGGGCCAGATGGCTAAAGGCCTTAATGCCATTGCCAATGGCAATAAATCCAGGCTTTGGCCACAGAACCATGGCACAGAATGACTGTGCTACATCTAGTGTTTAAGAAAGATCTCTCTGTAGAAACTGAAGGCAGATGTTCCAAGGTGGAAGCCAATAGTCCATGTACAAATCAGATGGGCCTTGAACTAGGCTGGGAAGATTTTCATGGCAGGTGAATGGATTATATTTGGTGGCTGATTAGATTTGGGGATGAGAGAAAGAAAAGAATCTGCCAGGATGCCACCCTGAGTTTTGGCCCCTCTATGCTGCTCAGGGTGGGGAGAGAGGATCCACCACCATCCAGGCCAACCCATGTTCCCAGGAAAGAAAGGACAGGGAGGCTTTCTGTCAGCTATGTCTCTCAGAATGGAAAAGAAAGTTTAATAATTGTATTCTTGTACTGGTCAACATGCTTTCAGTCACAAGTCAAAGAAACCAAACTCAAAGAGACTTCCAGCAAAAGGGGGGATTTGTTGGTATAATGGGGAGCACAAGGGAAGACTGGTTTCCTCCACAGCTGGAATGATGAGATCAGCTCTAGGTTTTCCCCCACAGCTTGGTTCCTCTTTCCTCTGTGTGGGCTTGGTGTCCAGGCAAGCTATCTTCACAAGATGGCCCCTGTAGCTCCAGACTTATGTCCCACTAGCTTAGCAACTAACCACAAAAAGAGGCTTCCCAACAGCTCCAGCAAAAGTTTCAGAACTGAGTCTCATTGGCATCTCTTGGGTCACATGCCCTTCCCTGAGCCAATCAGTGTAGGCAGAAGATGGACTGCACTGACAAGCTAAATCCTCATTGTGTGTCCGCTACTAGAGGCGGGGCTTAGGAACCTCAGCCCCACCTAAACCACCTGGAATGAGTCTGGGGGAAAAGAAGCTCCCTCAAAGGAAATGAGGGGGGGAGGCTATTACTAAAAGGGAAATAGATGTTTACAGTGAAAAACCACCAGCTATGATCTTGGTTGCCTTTCTTCAGCAGCCTGGAGCTGTGCAGAGTGGCCACCACACCCTCCAGCATTTCACACCCATACCATGATTTTATAACTTCGCCTTCCCAATGCACCTCTGAAGTCTAAGAGATGAATGAGCAGAGAGATTTACTTGACCTTTTGCACATTCAAAATAATAACCAACTGAAATTATTCATTCATATACTCATTTGCCTCCTGAGTTCCCTGGCCAGCTCTGACTGTCATGGGTGATAGAAAGACCAAGACTGTGTCCCTGAGGACTTCACAGTTAGTGAAGTCTATTTTAGGTGTAATTGATAATTTAGTACACTCAGACTTACCTGCAAAAAGAATAACATTTCACTGGGTATTTTTTTCTGGCACTTGGATGCTTTTATTTGCTTTTAGATTAACAGCCTCACATGAAAATCATGAATTGAAAAGGCCTTTCAAAATGTCCCTATTTACTTTTGAGTCAATTTTGTCTTCACTAATAAAAATATCTAATTGTTATTACGTTTATTGAACGTCCACATTGAAGCAGCCTCTGGGGGATTCATGGGTTAGTCTCTGGAAATCTGGATCTGAGTCCTGAGAAAGTCTGTTGGTTCCTTCACTGACTAAGAGGATGAGGGCTTGGAGACTGTTCTATTATAACAGGGAACTGCAAAATTACAGTTTGAACAAAAGACTCAGGGGCATGTGATCATTCTTGTCAAGTACCTGTATGTGGAAGCAATGTGCATTGATCCAGGGGGCAGGTGCCAGGACTGGAAATAGATTTTTAGCTCAATATGAAAGAGAACTCTCTAGGGACACGAGCTATTACCAAATGAACAGACTGCCATATAAGTTAGTAAGCTCCTCTTTCCTGGAGGTGTGTAAGTAGGGACTCTTGGGTGGCAACTTCTAAGTTGTAGCTCTGGCTCAGACACTGTTTTGCTGTGTGTCCTTGGGGGAGGCCTTATCTCTCTGTGAGCCTGGGTGACCTAGATAATGCCCATAGCTTCTCCCTCTTCTAAATACTTTGCCTCATTCATGTCAGGCATTCACACCTGCCTCTGCATGCTTGGAAGATTTCTGCCCCATACATATTTCGAGGCTCCCAGTGCCTGAGAAAACCAGCCCACCAAACCCCCAGGTGTGAAGCAGCTTCTGTCTGCACCTTCTGTTCCTGGAGAGGCTGTGATTCATAGATATGGAGGACACCTCCCCCATCGAGCAGGTGGAGAGGGAAGGTGTGGGGGAGTAAACCAGCCACTGGAACAGGACGAACTGCCCCAAACGCACTTGCCTGGGCTTCTCCCATCACCATCGTCCTGTCTGCATGACTGGCCCTTGATCCACAGATGATTCTGAGAATGGGCCTCTCCCCAACTGGTCAGGCAAAGGGCAGGTGCAGATCTCAACATCCTGGATCTGGGAAGTGCCTTTCCTACAGGTCTTTCCATAAGGGGCCTTAAAACAGTCACAAACCAATGGGGGGTAGTCGAGGACATGCAAAAACAAACTCCCTGACCTTCCCCTGCCTCATTAGCTTCTCATTTAGTTTTTATAATAGCCCTTGAAGGAAGGCGTTGCCATTCCCAACTTGTGGGGAGGAGGCTAAGGAACAGTGAGGTTAGGAAGTGCCCAGGGCCAGCTGGCAAGTAAGTAGCAAAGAGACCATTGGACCAGTCCCACTTGCCCACCATGCTTCCTTTCTGAGGATGCACAGACCCTGTCTGAAGGAGGCAGTGACCCTTCCTGGCAAGTGCTCCTTTGCTGGGAATGTCAGTCAGAGCTGCACAAGACCCCAATTCCCTCTGTCACTATTTGCCAAAGGATAGAGGGCCTGGAGCTCCACCTGCCCTCTGAACCCTGCTGGGTCTTTTGAAGAAGACACCAGCCCTCTCTGAGCCTCCATTTCCCTATATTTAAATTGAGGACTTGGTCCCTGCAGCATTAACTGATGCCAAGCTTCCATTGTTCTAAGTTTCCTCACCCCCATGCCTCTACCTGGGTGAGGATGCAAACTTTCGGCCACACACAGGCTGACAAAGCATCTCCTACCACTCTATGGTGTAGACACGACCATGACACAACTAGGAGGGCGCAAAGCCAGAGATGAGAAACAGCCTCTTGACGCTCATGGAGGCATGAACAGAATCCCAAGACCTGTGTGGAGACAGCCTTGGTCCTGCAGCCGCAGGAGACACAGCAATACAAGGTGAGCTGGTGACACACACGTACCCATGTATCAGCTCTGTGCCCCACCAGCTGCCAGCTCCTTCCCAGGGCCTCACCAAAGCCCTTTGTCTGCACTGTCAGAGCCAGGCCTTCTGCTGTTGATGGATGCCAGGCCCAGGTACTGCCTGGTGGTCTCTCTTACACACCCAGATGGTCCCTCTTACACACCCAAATGTCCCCATATCCCTCTGAAGTCTCTGGGGTGAGACCTGGTTATCCAGAAGAGAGGCAATCTCAGCTGGTGGAGCACATGAAGGGCCATGTGGGCAGAGGGAGCCAGGGAAGTGGGAAAAGAAGGGAGGGACTGCCATAGCAGAGCATGCCAGCCTGCACCCGGCCCAGCCCTGCCCCAGGCAGGTACAGATAAGCAGCAGAGAGATGACTGGACCTACTTTCTGTGGCTTAATTTTCATGACAATTAGGAGGAGGCAAGATCAGCCACAATTTTCAACTGAATTCACTGGTACTCAGAGACATGAAGCAACTTGCCCAAGGTCACACAGCCATGGAGCAGCAGACCCCAGGTATAAACCATCACATTATGCTTCCTCCTCCGCAGAGGTATGTGATGTCCCCATGGGAGAGCTAAGTAGGACAGCTTTCCTCTAGGAGGGGGAGATTTCATGGTGAAGCACTCCAGCCCTAACTATCTAGCCACCCTAGCCTCTTCCTCTGCCACAGGCCACAAGCCATAAGCAGAGACTCCAGTGGTCTCTTTCAGGGAGCTTACAAATAGAGCTTCCCAGGCATGTGAAGAACAAGTATAATCTAATCCCTGGAGTCCTCATTCCTCAGAGCTTTCCTGAAAATGGCAGGAAGCTATTTTTGAAAGCAACATCTTCGGGCAGTAACCTGGGAGATGGGCTCCATGCTGACCCTCACCCCTGTGGGCCGAGGGCAGCATTGACCCAATTCATGTCTAGCCAAGAAGCCTAGGTCTGGAAAAGAGGGACAGAGACATGCCACCTGCCAGGGGAAGGGAGTAGGTCTCTTTGCCCCAAATGACCTTCTCACCTCTGCCAGCTGGAAGGGGCCCTAGGTCCCCAAAGAGAATGCGTGTGCGTTTGAATCCTATACTTGTTGGCATCAATGACATTGTGTACATGCGTAGTTGGAGAAGAGTGTGTGTTTGTGGCAGCCTGGGTGTATGTGATATTTAGGTACATGTGCGTCTCTGTGTCCCTGAAAGCCAGTATGTTGATGTGAATTTACCTCTGTGTGTAGGTGTGTATATGTGTTGTTTATGTGTGTCTGTCAGTCTCCAAGAAACCCAGGAAAGAAATGGATAGAATTTTAGAAATAGGAGGAACATTAGCTTTATCATTCTTGATCCCTTCTAATCCCACCACTCAAGTCACAGAAGGAGAAATCAAAGCTCAGAGGGGGAGGACTTGTCTAAGCTGTGGAGAAAACTGGAACCCAGATTTGCTTTTTGGCTCCCAGAGCCTGTCTACTCAGTCACCCCATTCAAGCTCCACTACCAAGGTCAACAGCTGTTCTTTCCCTGCCTCCATGCAGGTGAGGACCAATTGGGCCTATTTCCTGGTTGGCCTTTGAATTGGCTTCTGGGAGCACAGAGGAACCTGGACATAAGTGCGTCTGTTATGAACTCCAAGTAGAACATTGACTAGTTTAGTAGACCTTTGCTGTAGGGGAAGAGTGTAAACTAAGCCTCATCAACTGCCCATCCCTGGGACCATGGAGCTCCCAAGATCAGCCAGACAGGGTTCCTGCCCTCAGGAAACCCACAGCCTGGCAGGAGGTGAGATAAGTAAACCAAAAACTATGACTCAGGTTAAAAGTACTTAATGGAGGCATAAACAGAATCCCAAAGTAGCACAAAGGCAGAAGCCAAACCCCCCAGAGGGCCAAACAAAGCTGTGAGGAGATGACATTTGACTTGGGATTTTAGAGACAAATAGGTATGCCAGACACTGAAAGAGAAAGGGCATTCCAACCTGGTGGCTCCAACTTACACAAAGTCAACTTACCCACTTCCTGATACTTGGCTCTAGAGAGATCCAACTTCTTCCTGGTCTACCCTAAGTTTCTGCCTTTTGTGTCTTCCTTTTGTGTTTCTTGCCTGTGATCCTGTTATTCCCCCATCTAGAATTTATTTATTCCTTCACAAAATACATTCTGAGCACCAAAAGGTTCTTGGCCCTGAAAGTGATGTGGGAGATAAAGGTGTAATTTTGGGCATGGTCTTAGTGTCTGAATGTGACAGATGAGAGTGATTAATAGTCAACCAACTCATTTCCTATGTGCTTGGTCTTGTGCTCCATGTAGTGGGGGATGAGAAGATCAGGAAAGCTCACTGAGCACCTTGCTATGCTGGGCATATGTCCTATGTCAAAAGATTAAATTCTGATGGCCCCATTCTGAAAAATGAAGTTGAGGCTCACAGAGATGAGCTGAATTACTTGAGGTTGCACATAGTCCTAAGAGCTGAACCAGGTCTGACTGAGAGTCTCGGTTCCTTCTGCTGGGCTAGACTTCATGATCAAAAGCATGGGCTTGTGAAAATGATGTTTTTGCTGTTCTTTTTCCTGTAACTGTCTCCTTACTGGGGCTCCTAAGCTTTCATTTCTTTTGGAAATGCCAGCCAATGTAGAACCCAAGCCAGTTGGGAGGTTGTCTATCCTTGGGCTTACAGAAAGGAGAATCAAATCTCCCCACTTCAAGGGAGCAGTATGGGTCTACAGGTTTGAGGTCAGAGTTGAGGAGGGCAGGAGACTCAAGGAACATGACTGGGTTCTTTAGTCTTCCATGTCTTCCAGGAAAGCGTGGAACTCTTTGCTGTTCAGACTAAAAGAAGAAAGTGTGCACGGAGGAGACCCAGTGAGGCCATCCACGTAAAGCCCTTAGCACTCTGCTTGCCTCTTCAACATGAGAGAAGAAAAAAAAATGATTAATCTGCATTGCATGGCAGCTATACAGCTTTGAGGTTTTTTTGAAGTTGCTTTTATCATAACCCACCTTGTGATTGCCACCTTCATTCTATAGATGTTGTCTAATGTTGGAACATGTATAGAAGGAGGGTGGCGATCACAAGGTGGGTTATGAAGGCTGATAGGGACACGGAAATGAAGAAAGTACAGCTCTGGACCACAAAGAACTGGGAGCTGAGAAACATGAACACGCAGTAGACTCTAGGATGCTCAAGACCATGATATAAAAAAGCATGAGGAGTCAATAGGGGCACACAAGGAACTCCTTTCCAACAAGGAGAATCCAGAGTGGCTTCCTGGAGAAGGAAACATCTAAGCCAAGCTCTGGGTGAGTTATAGTTAGTAAAGCAGATGGAAATGGGAAGGAATAGCATGCAGCAGATCAAAGGCTTGAGATCAAAACCCAAATTCCTCTTCAAGACTCTTTAGAAGCTTAGGTTTGACCCATCCATTGGATAGACATGATTTGGAAAATTTTAACAATAGGATCCGGGGTAGGGATGGGAGTCTGGACTGAGGACTGATCCTATAACCAAAGTTAGATAGTCCTCATACTGGAAAGGACTCTCTCCACTCCTTCTCACCATAGCCAAGTCTCTTTGGAAACTGCCCAAATTCTGACCTGGGCTGCTACCTGCCTTCTGTTGCCCTCTCTGATGACTTTGCCTCACATCCCCTTTCCTTGTGAGCTGGAGACCCATCTAACCTTAAGCCCAGGCTTCTGCAGGGCTATTATCTCTGACACTGGGCTCAGCATTTCTCCGTGGAAGTCTCCTCTCTGGCTGCCATTTTAGTACAGGGTTTAACCTAAGGGTAAATCCTAAAACATTTCCCAAACCAACAGCATCTTGACATATAGCTGATATGCAGGGGCAATCCTTGGACTTGGAGTCAGGAAGGCCTGCTTTTGGATGCCAGTTCTGCCATTCACATAGCTTGGCACATTATTATGTCTCTCTGGGCTTCAGTGTCCACAATATAAAGTGGAGTAATGACACCAGCTATGCAGAATGACTGTGAAGATTCAAATGAGACCCTGAATATTAAAACCACTCAGAAATCATTCACACATGGGTGGGTATTATGCTCTGACTGTAATCATGAACAGCAGCGGATGTTTATCCACTCAAGAAGTAACTACCAGGGGCCCAAGGGCCAGGTTCCATGCTCAGAGCTGGAATCTAACAATGAACTGAGTAGACACAAGGCCTTCCTAGTATGAGAAAGAGACAGATGTAGACAATTTCAATATAATGTGATTCATGCTTGGGTAGGAGGAATCACAGGGGCAAGGTAACCTTTGAAGTAACCTAGGCCAGCATGGGAAGTCCAGAAAAGTTTTGCAGAAACGATATCTCAATGGAGTGAGGTAGGGCAGGGTCAGGAGGGAAGAGCTCCAGAACAGACAACAGCATGGGCAAAGGCTGGGAGGCTGGACCATGGGGCCCACATGGGACACTGTGAAGGAGCAGAGCTGAGGCTGCAGAGGTGAGCTGGGCATGACTTGAAGATAAGATCAAAGTTCATTGCATTTGATTGACTTCTTTTAAGCAGATTGCAAACAATTAGTTAATTTCTTTTATTTCAGACTAATGTAAGGGTACATATGATTAGGTTACACTGTGTTTATTAGGTAAAGTCTCCATTGTAGTTGAGTCCTTCACCCAGGAGGTGTGCCATATGCCCCTACATTGTACCCATTAGGAGGGAGTTTACCAAACCCCCTCCGTCTTCCCCCTCCCTTCTTCTTGAATTTGTGTTTTTCTTTCATGTAGGCCTGTAGTTGTTCATCTACTAGTTTTGAATAGCATGAGTACCTAGGATGCTTGTTTTTCCATTCTTGAGATATTTTACCAAGGAGAATGTTCTCCAGTTCCATCCAATAAAGACAAAAGATGTGAAGTATCTTTTATGGCTGAATAGTATTCCATGTATTAATACATTCATGGGTTTGTGGGCACTTGGGTTGATTCCGCATCTTTGCAATTGTGAATTGAGCTGCTATAAACATTGGAGTTCAAAGGTCCTTATAATAAAATGATTTTTTTCTTCTGGGTAGATGCCTAGTAATGGGTTTGAGGATTCTCCATACTTCTTTCCAAAAAGGCAATCTTGGTTTGTGTTGATTTTTTTTTTAAGTAAGAACTACAAAACCATAACATAAATGTGGAACCCATTACAGTTACTAGAGCCTGGAACAGCCCAAAATAGGAATCCAGGGAAAAGTCCTGGAAATAAAATGGGGGGAAATAGTGCAGTCATGCACAGGATGGGAATAATGAGCAAAAGAGCGCCTTTAAAAAATAAATGGCATCAAAAATCTAAATCAAGCTTCACTGGCAAATTCTACCAAACATTTAAGGAAGAAATATTTCCAGTTTTACACAAAGTATGTTAGAAAATTGGAGGGAACCCTCCCAACTCACTCTAAGAGGCCAATATTATTAGCTTGATATCAGAACCAGACACAGGCATTCCAAGAAAATCCTATATTCCTCATGAACATAGGCACAAAAATCTTCCCCAAATATGAGGAAATGGAATCCAGACATTCCCAGATGCTCACACTTGAGTTAATCTGAGCTATCCCCTTGTTGAAATCAAAGTTTTTTTAGAATCAAATTATTTATTTAGGTGAGTTAGTAAGAAAAGTCTGTGTTCCAAGTGATTTTTAAAAGCTCAAACTAAGGCCCGGTTTGGTGGCTCGCACTGTAATCCTAGCACCCTGGGAGGCTGAGGTGGGCAGATTGCTTGAGCTCAGGAGTTTGAGACCAGCCTGAGCAAGAGTGAGACTCTGTCACTAAAAATTGCAGGGTGTTGTAGTGGGTGCCTGTAGTCCCAGCCACTTGGGAGGCTGAGGCAGGAGGATCACTTGAGCCCAAGAGTTTGAGGCTGCTGCAAGCTAAGATAATGCCATAGCACTGTCCCAAGAGTGATAGAGTGAGACCTGTCTCAAAAATAAAAATAAAGGGCAGAGCCTGTGGCTCAAGGAGTAGGGTGCTGGCCCCATAGACTGGAGGTGGCGGGTTCAAACCCAGCCACCACCAAAAACTGCCAAAAAAAAGAAAGAAAGAAAAAGAAAGCTCAAACTGACTTAAGTCAAAAAATAAAATAAAAAGGTAAAGTGCTAGTTCATGCTACTGAAACTGAAACCCAGGCAAGGGCAGACCCAGGCTCCTAATGAAGTCACCAATGTCACTAGGAAGCCAGCTCTCTCCACCTCTCAGCTCTGCTTTCCTCCAGTTGTCCCCTTGTCTCGGGTAGGCTCTCCCTCGGGGTGGCAAGATGCTGCCATCAGGCCAGGTGTTTGTTTAATCAGCTGCAAGTCATGTGAAAAGAACGGGCCTCTTTCTGGGAGAGCCCAGAATTGGGGTTCAGCCAGGGTGGGTTAAACATGAGCCTTGCGCAAGCATTCTACCTCTGACTGTCCCACTCCATGCCTTTAAAGGCAGAGGCTCTGGAGGAGAGAATAGGCAGGAAACAGGAGCAACAATCATTTCTTTTTGGGCAAAGCTGCAGTAGACATAGTCTCTAGTCATCTTTGCCCTGCAAAATAAACAGAACAGATGCCCATGTCACACCCATTTTACAGACAAGGAACATGAGATCCAGAGAGGAAGAGAGCACACAAGAGGTGCAGCCAAAGCTGTGTTCAGATCTGCAAGATCCCATGTCCCAGGGTGTTTCTAATTCTCAGAAAACCTCCGCAGAGGAAACCAGAACCAGACTTATATATCTTGAAGGAGACAGGGAGAGCGGAGCCCTCAGTCACTGGGGCCAGGGCTTTCCTGTGCTTGGTCTCCTTCACTCCCTGCCCCAGTCCTACAAAAGGCAGGGTCTGAGGCTCTAAGAGGAGCTGTACCCTGGTCAAGGTCACATGGTCAGGAAGGGGCACTCCGCCTTCCCGCCTTCGTCTTCCTGTGACCTTCGCTCAGCAGTAAAGAAAGGCCTCCAGACCACAGCACAGGGCATCACAGCTGGGCTCCCACATCAGGCAGCAGGGGCTAATTGGAAACCTGAGCCTTGAAAACTTCCCGCCTGGCTCTGAGAGGGCCCCGCCCTCCCTCTTTCCACCTGGAGCCAGGGCCATCTGTTCCCTTTTGTCGGGAGGCTAGGGAAGATGAAACTAAATTTAAATACTAATAATACTTAACATTTGTCTGGAAAGTGTTTTGCACACTAATTGCTGATTAGTCCTCCCCAGGCCCCAGAGAAACCTCCCTTTGTGTCTCCATTCTGCAGACAGGCTGGGGCTTTCAGACTGAAAGGAGTTGAACTAGAACTGCGCTCCCCACACACCCCAAGGTGGACTGAGAAGGACCTTTGCAGGAGCTGGGCCATTTCCATCTCTACCCAGCTGGGTGGGCGGGAAGTGAATAAATTCACTCAGTCATTCAGTTCTTTGTTGCTTTGTTGCCACACAGCTAACAATAAAGCTGGGAGCTGGGTCCAAATTGTGACTTGGCTGTCTACCAGCTGCTTGGTCATGGGCAACCTCCAACCTCTCTGAGCCTTCGTCTCTTTATCTGCAGAATGGGAATCATGCTTCCCATTGGTTTGGTCAGACGCTCACCAATGTTACTGAGCACCCACCACAGGCCGGCCACTGGCCAGGCACTGGGGTACCACATTGAACAAGACAGACAAGGTCCCTGCTCCCATGTGGGTCACAGTCTAGTAATAGTAAGAAAACAAACACATAAGCAAGATAATTACAACTTAATCATCATTAGGAAATAATTTTGCAGGCATATTTTTCTGGGGGTAGAGTCCTATTTTTCTTGCAAAATTTATCTAGAATTCAGAGATGTGTTCCCTAAGAAATACCACAGTGGACAGAATCACAGACCCAGGGATTTCGTCGCAGTGGGTAAGGGGAATCCCTCATGTTCCCTGGGTCATACAGACCAACAGAGCGCTCTCAGCTTCCTGCTCTCACATCCCGCCGGTGTGGGGGGCAAGTGTCTCCAGCATTTCACACCGTCCCTTAGGTCAGTCACCTTTACACTTCCCTGTGGTTTCCCGGGCTGTCCAACTGCCCAGGCCTCAGAGCTGGGCCTCTCTTGTGGAGTTGGAAGCTGGGTCCTGTGGTTTCTTAGCTATGTTCCTTGAAACCCCAAGATTCCACAACAGGCCTCATGGGCCACCTCAGAGGATGAGAGGGGACCCAAGAACGGGTCTCCACTGGGTGCCAGAGCTGCCTGGCAGGATAGGGGCCATGGAGACATATTCTACCCAAGAACTGTGGGTCTCCTCATGCCCTGGGTAATCATTTCCTCAACCACTCCCACTATTGATGCTTGTGCACCTACTATATGCTAGTCACCTTGCATAAATGTTCCTGTTTAATGAATAGATGCTCTAATAACATGGCAAAGAAGCTATTATTATTTCTTCCTATAGAACAGGAAACAAGACAGGGGCATGACCTGCCTCATGGCGTCCTCTTCTCTGAGTTCACTGGGAGGAAGCACACTACATCCTCCTGACCTGAATGTCTCTGCAGAACCCAGCCCTGTGGAAGGATGGCTGTGGTTTCTGTCCTCCTGGGCCTCCTCCAGGCCCTCTGCCTCAATGGCTGTGCTTACCCTCCTGTGCCTCTGGGCATCAGGCAGTCGAGCCTAAGCGTCTGCCGGCTCTGCCCTTCTTGAACTCTGACTACACAACCAACTGGTGACAACCACTTCACTAAGGAAGAAACTGAGAAATGGAGACCAGAGGCCACAGAAGTGAGGACCAGAGCCCAGGCTCTGAAGAGACATTTGATTCCATTAAGATTCCCCAACAGATCCAGAGGAGGCAAAGACTGTAAGACCGCCCCCTCCCTACCTGAACCAAGAATCAGAAGTCACAGCTGCAAACATCTAAGTGCCCACAAGCTGAACCAGGATTAAGGCAGGCTTTCCAGAGAAGAAGGTGCCTAGTGAGATGGGTCAGCTTGCCAGCCACTGGGAGGGCCAGTTGGCCAGGCAGACAGCAACCCACCCAGGGGCCATCAGCCAGTCTCTGAGCCAGCCAGACATGCTCAGCTAGTCAGACAACAGGCTGGCCTAGCTTGCACCCTCCTCCAAGCCTCGTGGTCCACCTCTGCCTTCCCCAGGAGCCTTGGGAGAGGCTTGGTTCAGCTGCATTGAGTTTCTCAATTCCTGATGGTGCTTTAAAGCAGCAACCAGAAAGCCTTAAGCTGTCAACAGTGGCCCCAAGGATCTCTCTCATACACCAACACACTCTTGTGCTTAGTGTACAATGTCGCATACACGCATATACTCAGAATCGTGAACATCTACATATGCACACACGCAGACACACACATGCGCACTCACCATGTAATGTCACACACATCACATACTCACAGCCCTATGCACGTTCACACATATGCACACACCCCCATCCCAGAGCACATTCACCACCTCCTCCCTGCT
>CAUYTI010059566.1:0-24991 GCA_963575145.1 Galago senegalensis
TAAAATCACATTTCCCTAATAAAAAAAAGAAAAATTTCAAACTACCTAAACAAACAACAATAGTTAAGTAAATCAAAATGGCTTCCAAAATTAATGGAACCACTATCCATTAATTTATAGTTGCCAAAGTATGATCCTGAGGAATTGTATAACCCATGAAAAAGTGCTCATAATAGTTAAGTGAAAAATATTTTAAATACAGGCTTCAAACAATATAGATGATCTTTAGAAAACAAGGATGAAGAACGTACCATAGCATCAACAATGATTATTTCTGAAGGTTGTTTTCATTTTTTTCCACCTGCCTTAACTCTCTAAATATGCTAAGACATAAATAAATCATCAGAAAAGAATAGCATGTATGTGTGCTACATATCTGTATGTTCGGGTGTGTATGTGTGTAAGCAGTATGCAGTTTTATGTCTTCCCAAAGGCACACCTGTATCCTCAGGGTAATAGTTTTCCAGCCTGGGAACTCTGGGAAGAGATAGACTATTAGAGTAAATGCTTACAGATAGTATCTGAGTTGACATGTCCCTAACCAAAATGTAGGTGACCAGCTACTAAAAGAAATACAAATAATAGGCCTTCATTTCTTTCCAGAGCAAGACTTGGAACGCATAAGTAAATAAATTCTTAAATTTTTCTACTGTTTTACTCTTGACTACAAGGTTTTCATGTATACTCACGACTACCCTAGTAAGTGGTCCCAAAGGAGTTTATTGCTAGACAGTGCTACCTCATCAAGTGGTTTATTCAAAATTATAATTTTTTTAAAAGGTTACTTTATCACAGGCTTACTTTGCACATCCCATGGGGAAGTTCTTGAGGGAAAAACCCATCATGACCATCAGAAGGAATTATTCTGATACCTTCGGGTTGCTACGAGCAATCTCAGAGAGGAAGAGGGACTCTAGTGTCTACACCTCTCTGTGTCTCTATGTCTGTGACCTTAAGCATGGAAGTAGATCCAAGCAAAATAAGAGGAAGAATGTTTTTCGTTATATATCTCTGCTTTTGCTCATCTGTCCTTTTCTGCACTCTCTCTTCAAGTCCAGTAGTTCTCCTCAATAAATGATAAGTGACCCCCACTCCAAAACCTGAGCTAAGTAAATCCAAGGCAGTACAGTAAAGGCTTGATGAGGTGTAGTAGATCCTGTAATGCTGTGGTCCCCAGCCCTGCAGGGTCAGTCTGAGGCCTGTTAGGAACTGGAAGAGAGGAGGTGAGCGATGGCAGGGAGCATGCCGGCAACGTTTTGGCTGTCTTTACATCTCCTCCCCATCACTCGCACCACCACCTGAGCTCTGCCTCCTGTCTGACTGTTGACAGCAATAGATTCTCACAGAAGCTGAAACTCTGCATATGTGAAGGAGCCAGGTCGCTCTCCTTATGAGAACATAATGCCCGATGATCTGAGGGAAAGGTAATTCACTTGAATCATCTCCAAACCACCCCTCTCTCCCACCTTGTTCCATGGAAAAACTGTCTTCCATGAAACCTGTCCCTGGGGCCAAAAAGGTTGGATACCACTGCTGTCATGAACATTCTTTCAGGCTTCTGTTTCGATCTTCTCAGAGAAGAGGCTCACCCATCAACTTTCCATTCGAAATGTGCACGCTGACATGGAGCCCACACATAGGAAGCCAAGCTAAAAACAAAGCAAACTCACCTCTCTTCTTCCAATATTTCTAATCACCTCTTTATTTATGTAGCATTTATACAATTTGTTTCATTTGCTTACTTCACTGCTTTATTCTGAGCCGTCTCTTTTTTCTCATCTGACTCATCACTGCGTCCTTTGCAGAGCCCAGTGTGTGGCTGTGTGTCTGGTTGGTGTTCAGTATATTAGCTGACTTGAACTCATTTCCCTGATTTGCAGTCCGTTTTACAAGACACCATCACATTCATGTACCTAACAAATTGCTTTCATCATATTTTTTCTGACATCAGGATTTTCATGAGCTCCTTATTATCACCTGAAAGTCTCTTTAGTACCACCTTAATGTATAGCATGGATTTTCCATTTTCTCTCCGGATTTTCTGCATTGGCCAAAAAATTCCTTTTCCTCCCACCCAAGCAACAGAGATACCCACTAATGCCTCAGTGCCTTACATGGTCTTTAGGACAAACAATGTTAGTACTAGCATGTAACTGCCTTGAACAGTAGTAAGAACAGTGATATCTTACTTAGCATGCAAGCTGATGACTTAGCCTATCATAGTTTCATCAATGCTAATGGAAAACACAAGACTCCCTACATCAGAGATGAAAGCCCTACATTACTATAGCAACAGCAGGTACCAGAGCATTAGTGTTAATCCTGGTTCCTTGACACAGTAACACAAACAGGGCCATATGAAACCATCACAGGCAATAGGTCCCATTCCCAGAGAGGAACTCTGAGCTCACAGAACTGGAATCTGTTATAATGGAGAACATGCCTGCCCCTTGCTCCAGACAAGACAGTATCTCTACCTTTCCAAGCTATGAGTAGAACTGTTCTTTGCTGTGGGGGGTAACACTATCTCTACCTTCTAAGGATCTTTGCTATGCAAGTCTAGAACAAAGGGAAGTCAACATCGTGTTTCACAAGTTGTACTGAAATGTAAGAAGCCATGCAAAATTGGCCCTTGACAACATCCACCTCTCAACTCTAGGTCATCCTGTTTCTGGCCAGTTCTCCCATGACTATGCCACTCCAGTGCTTACTTTGATTAATCTGACCAACAGAGGGTAGGACCAAATTCATTCAATTAGTCTCTTGAAGTATTTAATAAAGGTAACCATTCCCAGAACTTCAAGTCTCAGGATGAGGTCAACCAGTAGTAGTGTCCTCAAGCCATGCCTCCCAGGTTCCCTGACCCAGCCAGTTGAACAAAACCATACAGCCATCAGGGTCTACTTTAGAAAGTCAAGCACTGTGCTGACTTTTCCACCTGACCAGAGACATTGACTCAGGAACAGCAGGATGCACTGGTGTTTGTATAGACTCTGTGTCTTTGCTAAGAGGGAAGATATCTAGGGCATTATTTTGTTCATCCGCAACAACCTTTCCCACTGAATTGGTAATAATCAGAATGCTTCCTAGGGTAAACTTGGTGTCATAAATGATTTCAGCAAACATAAGGGACAAATTCTATATCAACTTTTCTAGTTAGATGACACTTCTTGTATGGATAACTGTCTATCATATAGATAACTATCTACAAAGTGAGCATGAATGATGAGTCTACTACCCTCCAGGAAGTTCCCCAAATATCCAAGGATAGCCTTGTTTCAAGGGCCACAGAATATACCACTGGCCATTTTCTTAAAACATTTGAAGATCTTGGGGTTTTGTTTTGCAGTTTTTGGCCGGGGCTGGGTTTGAACCTGCCACCTCCAGCATATGGGGCTGGTGTCCTCCTCCTTTGAGCCACAGGTGCTGCCCCTGAAGATCTCTTTTGATTACTTGTAAGGTGCAAGATGACATGTTTCTTGGAGGCAGGCAAGTTGATAAATGTCTGGCTTCCCCACGAGAAACAACCCTGACAGCATGCGTGGTCCTACCGGGAAAAGTTCGCAATTATCATGGCCTGCCAAGTGGACCCTACAGCAGGCTGGTGGCCAGGATTGGCAGAGCTTACTTAGGGTTTCAAGTTTCATATGAATAGTTATTTTTGGAGGGAAGTTTCAAAAGGCACTTAGGCCAATCTGTCATTTCATCCATGCCACATGCTGGATGGCATTTGATTGCCCTGTGGAATGGCTGAGAACAGGGTGGGGAGATGTCAGGAGGTGATGGATGGCAGAAACATAGAAGTCGGGGCCACCTCCTGCAGTTTCTGATAGACATGTCAGTAAGGTTAGAAAGAAAGGTGACCAAACCATGATCAAAGCCATCTGGCCAGGAATGGTGGCCCAGCCATTCATTAAATTTAGGGGATTTGCAACTGTTTACATACAATGTGTTTGTATTTATGAGGAAGGCACTAGGGGAAACTCTGAAAGACAGAGATCACTAATGTCAACCCCACCCTGCCTGCCATCTCTCCTGGGGTCTAAGGTGCTCCCTCCCCAGTTGCTGAGATTGCTTTCATCGTATGGCCTCAAAATTGGGTCCATCTCCTACACACACTCAGAACTTCTGTCTAGGAGAACCTAATACAAGAGGGGAAAAGGAATTTTTATAAATTTTGCAAAGACCCATTATGGATCCCAAATTTAGTCCACAAGGCATTCATGGGGAGGCCTCTGCAAGCAGTTCATCCACCCAAGTGATTATTATCTTTATGGTCTTCAGCCAATAATTCAAGGGACTGAATCAGAATTAAGTTCAAATTTCCTAGGACCCCTTTTGGCTGCTCTGTCACTCAGAGGAAATATCAACGAGGATGGCCTGGTGTTTTGGGAAAAAAGAAAAAAGCATCATGCTGAAGAATGATTAGGGGGAATGTCAAATTTTCAAAATAGCTCTATGTAACTTTCTATTCCTTTCAACCTGATCATTGCCTAGAAACCAGCTGAGAGTAGATGATCACCCTTTGGCGAGAGCTGCTGCCTTGCTAGGTTGTGGCACACAGAAGAGAGGAGTCAGAAATCTGTTTGAGTTGATTTTTGAGGAGGTCTTTCCAGTTCAACAATAGCAGATACCCACAGATGACCTGGAATGTGGAAGCTCATCAGATAGCTCTACCATCAGCCCATTGTTGAATGCTTGTTGCAGTAAAATGTACGTCATTGCCCTACATTTCAGCCTGAAAGGTGATCAGTGTGTAAGGCCACAATAGTATGGCCAGCACCTGCAACGTGGAGTCCTTTGTGCCCAGTCTGGGATGGTCAACATCTGGTCACATTCGGGCTGATGGGGGATGCAGGCCTCCACATGTTAGCTTGTGCAGTGCGAGCCCCCTGAGCAGCCTGATTACAGTGGGTCTCATCACAAAATAGGCCCTCCATGGGCATCTGGGTCTGTGCCACAAAAAGCTCAATTGGCAGTACCAAGTACTGCTTTCAGTCTGCTCAGTCTCTGGTGTTCCAAGTACCAGGACAAACAGCCAGACCATTGGAAGATGAACCATGGGAACATATTCTTCTTAGCAAAGTATCTCAAGAATGGAAGAAAAAGTATCCAAATGTACTCAGCCCTACTATGAAACTAATTTATAGCTTTCAAAGCTATAACCCAATTATAGCCCAAGAATATGGGGAAAGGGAAAGGGAGGGGAGAGGAGGGGGGGAGGATGGGTGGAGGGAGGGTGATTGGTGGGACCACACCTATGTTCTTGAATATACTATTTCAAATGGAAAGGAAAATCTTGCTGGATCCCTCTCACCTCATCAGACAATAAGTATGAATTGATCCATCCCAAATAGGAGTATGTGTAATTCTCCATGAGTGTAGAAGAGTTCCCTTCTCTCCACATCCACACCAGCATCTGCTGATTTGGGGCTTTGTGATATGGGGTGTTTTTACTGGGGTTAGGTGATATCTCAGAGTGGTTCTCATTTGCATTTCTCTGATGATTAAAGACATTTATTTCATGTGTTTGTTGGTCATTCATCTGTCATTTCAGAGAAATTTCTATTCAAGTCTCTTACCCACTTATATAAATGAGGTTTTTTGTTCTTTTCTTGTTGATTAATTTGAGTTCTCTGTAGATTCTAGTTATCATGCCTTTGTCAGATTCATAACATGCAAAAATCTTCTCCTATTCTGAAGGCTGTTTGCTTTGGTTGTGGTACCCTTAGCTGCCCAGAAGCTTTTTAAGGTGTGGATGCCAAGAGAAGAGAACAATTTTCCATGGCTGGGGGGATTACAAACTAATACAACCTTTATGGAAACAAGTTTGGAGAATTCTTAAAGAACTAAAAGTTGAGTTTCCACTTGATCCTGTAATTCCATTACTAGGTATCTACCCAAAGTTATTTTTACCATGAAGACATTTGCATTAGAATGTTGATTACAGCTTAATTCAGAACTGCCAAGTTGTGGAAGCAACCCAAATGCCCATCAACCCATGAATGGATTGACCAACTGTTCCATATGTACACCAAAGAACACTATTCAACCACAAGAAAAAATGGAGACTTTACATCTTTTATGTTGACCTGGATCGAGTTGAAACACATTCTTCTTAGTAAAGTATCTCAAGAATAGGGAAAAAATAACCAATGTACTCAATACTAATATGAAACCAACATATAAACAATGCCCACAAGAATGATAAAACACAAAAATAGTCTACCAAGGGGATGAGAGAGGAGGGAGAGAGCGGGGACATTGGAGAGGGTGACTGGCGGGAGGAAGGAGGAGAGAGGGCAATTGGTGAGATCTCACCTAATGTGTACAATGTGAGGGTGTTCAGCATGCCCCTTGGGTGAGGGGCTCTTCTGCAATTTGAACTTTACCTTGGAAGTGAGAACAATGTAACTTAAAAATGTATACCTTCATATTAATTTGAAATTTAAAAAAAGCCTCTGTGAGCTAATATTGTTCAGTTTTTACAAGAGCCTAAGAGGAAGCTCATATCTGCTTTTCAGTACAGAGACAAGGAATCTGGACTCCACAGGGGCACCTGCTGGCTCCTTCTACCAGAGCTTCCAACAAGTAAAAGTCGCAAGTCATAGAGACTTATAGTTCAAGGTTAAAGGACCCTGAAGGTACAAGTACCTCTCTGCATGCAGCTCTTCCTGATTGGAATAATCTCCTCTGGCTTTTATGGGTCAAAGAAGTAAAATCACATAACCCATCACTTCCTCCCGCACATTCAGGGGTAGACACAATAACAACAGTACATTGAATCAGCTCAGCTCAAAGGGTCATGTTAGGGTCTTGGGGGGGGTGTTTTTGTTTTTTTCTTCCACTAACCTTGCTCAAAACTCAGGAGTTTTTTTCATTCATTTTTTTGATCACCAAAAGGAAGTTTCCCATCCACTAGCAGCAGCTACCCATCCCCTCCATAGCCACCCGATGCCCAGCTCCTGGCAACCACTATTCTGCTTTCTGTCTCTACAGTTTTGCCTACTCTGGACGTCTTCGATGAAGAGAATTACATAATATGTGGCATTCTGAGTCTGATTTCTGTCCCTTAGCATAATAATTTCAGGGTCTACCCATGTATTTTTTTTTTGCAATTTTTTATTATCGAGATATAATTCACACAACATAAAATTCACCATTTTAAAGTGTACGATTCAGTGATTTTTAGTATGTTCACAAAGCTGTACATCCATCACTGCCATCTAACTCCAGAACATTTCCACCACCCTGAAAGGAAGCCAAGTACTTGTTATCAGTGATTGCCAGCTCCTCACTCCTCTGACCCCCTGGCCAGATCATCTATGTTGTATCATGTTTCAGTACCTTATTCCTTTTCTTTTTTTCTTTTTAGACAGAGTTTCAGTACATCACTCTCAGTACAGTGCTGTGGCATCATAGCTCACAGCAACCTCAAACTCTTGGGCTTAAGCCATTCTCTTGCCTCAGCCTCCCAAGTATCTGGGACTACAGGCGCCTGCCACAATGCCCAGATATTTTTTGTTGCAGTTGTTGTTGTTGTTTGGCAGGCCTGGGCTAGGTTTGAACCCACCAGCCTGGGTGCATGTGGCTGGTGCTGTAACCACTGTGCTATGGGCACCGAGCCACCTCATTCCTTTTTATACCCAAATGTCTCCTTATATGAATATGGTATTTTGTCGATCCCTTCATCAGGAGATGGACATTTTAGTTATTTCTGCCTTTTAGCTGCTGTGAATAAGGCCACTGTGAAGATCCACATGTAAGTTTCTGTGGGGAAATATGTTTTCAATTATCTTAGGCATTGCTATGGTCTGAGTGTCCCCTAAAACTCATGTGTTCCAACTTAATTTGGATGAAATCCAATTCATCGTTTTTTCTACTTCTGATTTTGATATCGTATCTAAGAAGTCTTTGGCAAATCCAAAGTCACAAAAATTTACTGCTGTGATTTCATTGGATCTCTAGTCCATCTGGGGTTAATTTTTGTTTATGGGTAAGGAAAGGGCCCGATTCCATTTTTTTTCAGATAGATATCCATTGTCCCAGCACTTGAAACACTATTCTTTTCTTTATTGACTTGTCTTGGCATCTGTGTGGAAAATCAACTGATCATAAAGGTAAGGGGTTATTCCTGGACATGTCACTCTCTTCCATTCATCTACCTGTCTGTTCTTATGCCCCAATAGCACCTGTTTCCCCCCAAAGGTGTCCACCTTAACCCTGAGCTTTGCTAGGTTTGCTCATTGTCATGGTAAAGCCTCCTATATGCGCCTTCTTACCTTCTTCAAACATAAGGAATAAGAACATTTTATGGGGGATAATGGGACTGATCTCAAAAACTTATGTAAATTTCTTTAGGACAGTTTCTCATTCTCCAGCCAATCACCTTTGCCGACAATGAAGCCTGTTCTGCATATTCACTGCCTTATCCATGGTTTTCCGTGAGATGCCTTCTCTCTTAGGGAAATCTCTACAAGGAGGCTACACTCCCTTAACAACCGCAAAATCCTGCAGCAAAAAAGTTAGAGACATTCGAATGCCATCTCCAAATGGATCTAAGTTTTACATAAGGTTGCAGGAAGGGCTGAGCCATAGATGGCCCAGGGGCTACCCTTCTTCCTTACAAACCCTGCCCCCTTTCTACCAAGTCATCGTCTGATGCTCTCATGATTCATCTGGGTTGTGACCCCTGTGGCTGTGAATTTCACTGCTTTCATGATTGTTTAGATTCAAATTTCTGTAACTGTGAAGGGTCTGAAATTTTCCTTTACTTACCAGCTAAAAGTGAGCTTGCTGCATTTTTGTGGACACTGGCAGAAACCATGGGGCTACTACACTGGAGACAAAGGACAGTTTAACAGCAATAGCACTAGTCAGAGTAACAGCATTTTTTTCTAGTCCCCTTAATAGTCTAAATAGGCTTCATTCCTACATGATGGTAAGAAAAGAGACAGATGCTCTCTTCACATGCAATGGGTTGCATTCCAAGAGAGGCCGCCAGGGCTTTGGGAACCCAACCTTTTATAACAGGAATAAGCTTGTTTACCCTGTGCTCTGGAGAGAAACGCTGTTTACCTTCCAAGGCTTGAATCAAGCCTGCCTTCTGCTCCCTAGGGACACACTGTATTTTCCAAAGTTGTCTGCTACATAAACATCCTTTAAAAGGTAGTTTGAACCAAGGCCAGTCGATATGCCGCTTTACAAGATACGCAGACATGCAAGAGACACAGACAAAATCTTCAACAAGCAGTGGTGACTGCCCAAGTTCAGCTGTTTTTCTCCTGATTGTGAAATGCTTTTAAACTCTTATTGTAAAAACACCACGCATGGCACGCCTCTCCATGGAATGGCAATAATATGCGGGCTGTATATCCTATCATGTTGATACTTTTCTCCTGTAAGTTCCTCCTACTTAGAGCCTGCATGGGGGTGTCTGCTGTAGCCTCCATCACCCACCATGCCCTTGTTTGCTCTTCCCAGATGACCTTTCCTCTACCCTCCCATCACCCTTTCTTCTTCATCGGTTGCCATTTTTCAGCTATTTCATCAATTTCAGGGGCCTCCATGAAACATTTTCTGATAACTCTGAACTGTGTCGTCTCTTAGTTCTCAAACTCCTTTGCCCTTCTCTTCTATACTGGACACCTGATGCTTTTCTCACAGGCTAACAGACCATCTCACTCTTTAGTTATCATTGCGGCCTACTTAGTTTCATTTGTTAATTTCTCTTTGTTTCCCAGCAAGACTGTGAAGACAGCATGGGGAAGGTCTTAGCCTTTTCTTTCTCAGGAATATTTAGCACGATGCCAGAAATACAGCAGCCATTTAATAAGCTCTTACTGTTGGAAAATCATGGAGGCCTGAATTTAGTCAGGAAAGAAGAAAAACCTACGAAGCAAAGCAAAGCCATTGAATCACCGGGACTCACTCTTCAGCCGTGTCAGACACACGACCCACAGGAGGTGAGCAGGAAAAGTATCTGGGAAAGTGGCAATGAGTAAGGCTAATAAGGAATAGGGGAGGAAGAAATTTTGCTGACAATGCTCCATTTACACCTCTTTCTGGTGTAATTACTGCTGGAAAATGGAAGCGTGAGATACCAGCTCTTCTGCTCAAAGGCAAGCCAATAGGTTCAGCTTACCTGATTTCATGTTTGGGGCATAATCAGCCCAACTGTAACCCCAGAAGGTTCGTGCACAGATGAAGGAGTTGGCCTAAGGGGAAAGCCAGGGTTCTGAAGTTAGTCAACCCTGGCTCCAGCCACCATCTTTACCACTTTGTTAGCAAGTAAGTTATTAGCGGCAGCTTGTACACTCTGTGGCCATGTGCTCACAAGATGAGGGATGATAATAATGGCCTAATGGTCTTGTCCTGAGGATTAAATGAGAGAACAGAAGGCAGTTGGGTGGGGTGCCTGAGTTTGAATCTGTGACCTAGGAGGATTATTTAACTCTCTCCACTTCAGCGATCCTCCTCTTAGAAAGGGATGGTTGTTGGGAAGATTAAATGGATTAAAACATGGCCTCAGTGCCGACTAAGATGATACCTCTAAAGCACTATGTCTGAGACTTAGCAGGTAATCATTAAATGACAGCTACCATTACTATTTTTATTATAAAGCTATTTATTATATAGGTAATCATTAAATGATAGCTACCATTATTATTTTTATTTATAATAAAGCTATTTATTATATAGCTTTTTAATAAAATTGTTATCCCTGAATTTTTAGGGAGCAAAAATTCTTTCCCTTCTCCTAAGCACTGGAGAGGGCCCAGAACTGGTAGTCAGAGAATGATTCTACAAGCTGTGCAAAGTTTGGCTACAACTTTGTCAATTATTCTAATTTTCTGGGTCTCACTTTATTTTAGCTATACAAGGAGGAGTTTAGGAGATAAACCCAAAGGTTGCTGACAAGCCAAAAACTTCTAAGTATTATAGAACATATGTGTGTCCACATATGTCTCATGGAATAGGCCTGAGTTAGCTCAGGCCTAGAACAGTGAATCGTTTTTTAAGTTTATTTTTATCAGATTAATATGAAGGTCCAAACGATTAAGTTACATTATGTCCATTTCTAAGACAAAGTTCAAATTGTAGTTGAGCCTTTCACCCAAGAGGTGTGCCATACACCCTTACACTGTGCACATTAGGTAAGAGTTTATCAACCCCTTCCCTCCTCCCCACTCCCCCCACTTGAATATAATTGTAGTTTCCTCTTGTGTAGGTGGGTAGTTGTTTTTCTTTTAGTTTTGTAGTAGTATTGAGTATACTGGGCACCCGCTTTTCCATACTTGTGATACTTTACTAAGAGTATCAACTCCATCCAGGTCAATACAAAAAATATAAAGTCTCTGTCTTTTTATGGCTAAATAGAGTACACCAGTATTCCCTGGTGTACATATACCACAGTTTATTAACCCATTTCTGGGTTGATGGGCACTTGCATTGCTTCCATGTCTTGGCAATTAGGGACTGAGCTGTGATAAACATTCTAGTGCAAATGTCCTTATGATAAAATGATATTTTTTTCTTCTGGGTAGATACCTAGTAATGGGATTGCAGAAACAAATGGAAGGTCTACTTTTAGCTCTTTAAGGATTCTCCATATTTCGTTCCATAGAGAGTATATTAGTTTGCAACCCCACCAACGGTGTAAAAGTAGAACAGTGATTCTTAATGTGCAATCCCCAGAGCAGTAGCATAACCTGGAAACTTGTTAGGTATACAAATTGTGGGGAACAGGGTCCAGCACCTGCATTTTAACAAGCCCCCACACGTGATTCCAGTGCACAGTAGAGTTTAAGAAATGCTGACCTAGAGTATTAGGAGAGACTTAATGGACAGGCGTTAGAGACTAACTAGATTCTAATCTAGAGAAAAACTTTCCAGCCCTGTCTGTACATCAAATCACCTGGGGGGGGGAGATCAAATACCAGATTCTTGCTTAAGATTCAGAAATTCTGATTTGTTTGGTGTGGAATGAGGCCTAGGAATCAGCATCTTTAAAAAACATCTGAAATGATTCCTGTCGAGACTTACAGATTGGTAGTAATCTTACATGAACGGACAGGAGTGCTCTTAGATGTTAAATGGTTTACCAAGGTCATAGAGCTAATTTGGACTTAATCCTCGTGTTCTAATACTTAAGCCAGTCTTAAACTTATGTACTTTATTGTATTTTATTAATCAAGTTTTACAATCACCCACTTTTGAGGGGAAAAGTCATGTAGTAAAAACATTCCACGTATTTAATTGTCAAATGTGTTTGCCCAAGCAGTGTCCAATGCTTTCACGATTAGGAGGCCATTCATATTTTTTTTTCATTCTGTCAATAGTTGTTCAAATACATCCTTACACTCACCTACACTCAGAGTTCTAGTTTCCCATATAAAAAATGGCTATGCGGGCTTGTTCACAAAGGTTATGGAATATACTCCCCTTTATTTATGTAAATAAATTTACATTTAACAGGATTACAGAGATGAAAAATTGCAAACAGCAATCTCCATGCTGGCAAAGTTCTACATAGTGGGTCTCAATGGGAAATACAGTGTAACTTATGATCCTTGCTTCCTGAGCATCTATTAGACATAGAAGTCTTGATGGTTTCTGGAGTCACTTACTGAACCAAGATCATTTCTACAAGTAAGTGGACAGATCTGGAAATACCTGGCACTGAGAGGAACTGGAGGAAGACAATTTCTCATATGGTCAGGAAGCTGAACCCATCCAGCTTCAGCTCCACAGAAACTTTCTGAAATACACAGTGGCTTTCCAATTACGTTTATTTCTCAAAGGTGCTTTAGAAGTCCCATGAATTATGCTAATCTCTTTTTGTGCTTTATTTTAAATTTTAAATGAAGGAGAAACTATTCACACTCAAATGCGTTATATGAACACACACTGAAGGTGAGCAACATGTTAACTGCTTACTGATGAGCTTCACGGTATAGATTTGAATTTATATAATTTTTTAAAGATAAGATATGCTTTTATTGGCTTTATTTGGAGTTTATGTAGAACGTAATTGAAAAATATCTAAATGTTTTGAAAATCACTGGAGTAAAGAAAGATAATAGGCGTGTATAAGGATTAAGAGTTACTGGCCTCTCGAAAGTAAATATTTTTAGGTGTCTGAGGCGTAATACTGACATCTACTTAATTACTAGTATGGGTTCCTACATTTACTTTATACATATTTCACATTAATGATTTACAAAACATTCAGAAATAGGTCTCTGTTACATCCTCATTAGAATCAAATTCTATAGATTATCTTCTCTCTTCCATTTTACAGACTCCCAAGTTGGTGATTTTTTCCCCCTAGAATAGTAACTGAGGAATCAATTAAATTTGGCTAGAAAAAAATCTGATCTCCTTACAAAGCTTTTTTTCTTTTTTGTCACTGGGTATAATCTATAACCAGCCTGAAAAGACAAAAATGTTCAGGAATAGTAAATCCATAGTGGCAAAGTTATGAATATTTAAGAAATGTTTCTACTCTCTTCCTTAGTGCAGCACAGATTTCAACCACTGTGATCTCCTAGACCATTAGAAACATATCTAGTGTAGGTGAGTGTTTTTCAACCTTTTTTTTTATCTCACAGCACACTTGAACCTATACATTTCCACAGTACATGTAAATTATGGTGATCAAAAAATAAGAAAAAAGAATATACTTACTGTACTTTGAACTTCTTTGAAAATAATTTAATTAGTGATCATTAAACATCTTCGTGGCACACCCAAGATCCTCTCACAGTGCACCGGTGCACCATGGCACACTCACGAACAGGCACTGGCTTAGATAAGCCAAGGTTTGATTTAACAGGACCGGGCCCACGTCAGAGGTAAATGAAGCACAGCTGACATCTTCCCTTAGTCCCCAGGCTCCCCACTGGCTCAGCTGACACCACATTTTACAGTCCTTAACTTTTACCTCTTTTCTAGCAACGCCTGGGTTTCTACAGTTGTGCCAGCAATAAAAGGGACCGACCCATAACAGAAACGCCCTGCTCAGCTCTCCTTATTAGCCGTAAAAGATAATGGACAAAAGAAATTGTTCCAAAGAACAAAACTGAGGGTGGCCAGGTTACCCCATCAAAGATGCTGTGCTTTTCAGGTGCAGCCAGTATGAAGTGTGAGGAGTGAGGCCTCGTAGAGGAGATTAGGCCTCTTCCTGGGCTCCTCCCTTGTGAACAAGATTAAAACCCTTATAAAAAGGAGTTCACATAGCACAGCCTTTCCACCACGTGGGGGGACACAGCTGCCCTTCCCTCCAGAGGATCAGCCCTCACCAGACAGCAGAACATGCTGTCGCCTTGATCTTGGAACGGTGGGAAAACAAATGTTTTTATAAATTACCCAGTCCCAGGTGTTCTGTTATAACAACACAAGCAGGCTAAGACACAGGATGTGGTATGAGAAATCTCTCTCCACACTCCCCTTTCCTACCCTGGAGTTCTTGATGTGCTGATTCTACTTTGTCCATATCTTATAAATTGGGAGTATTCAAGGTGGCTGGAACTGTAGCACAAAGGATGCAAAATCATAAGCAATACACGCGGCGCCTACCTGGTGCCCAACACATCCCCAGTGCCTTCTCTGTTCTTCTGATTGTAGACCCTCCTGACCATACTACTTTAATGACCAGCACAGAATAGAACCAGGCCAATAGGTGTGTTCCGGTGTTTTTCAGGTAAGAAACTGATGAAAATAAGATGTCTGCTCTTTCAGTCAAAGAGCTGTGAAGCTGCAGATTCAAAGATTGGCGTTCCTGCTTGAGGACATCCACGTCTGGTATTCCCTCTGCAAATCTCTTCCCTGGACTTCTGCATGGCTGACCGCTGCCCAGCGCTCAGTTCCAGTACCACTTCTGCAGAGAAGCCCTTCGTATTCATGCAAATGTCAAGCTATCTGCTGCACCACCCAACTCTAGAACTCTACCACATCACATTTCAGCATGTACTTGTCCTCCATTTTCTTTATAGTCATCCTCGTCATCCTGAAATCTGTACTGGTCTCAGCCACCACTTCCCTCTTTCACCTCTGACTGCCTGTTCCCTCAAACTTTGAGCTGCCATAGCTCCTCCTCATCTTCATGGTCTCATAACCACAACCCACCTCTGCTCACACATTTCAGCTTTGCTTTCGTCTCTTACTGCCATAACTTCATGGCTGAATTTCCTAAGACAGCCTGACTGGCTGTACTTTTGGTTTCCTACTTCCCAACCCCACCCCCAAAATCCTATCAGATGGAGGCAGCCAGCTTGACTTTCATTAAGCTGGTCAGGCGCACACCCCTGTGTCATGGAAAACCATCCTAAGTCTCTCATTTCATTTTTCTAAGTGACTGGCTTTACACCTGAAAAATGGTTTTTAATATGTAGTTGCCAGACCAGTAGCATCAAAAATCACCAGGGAACTTGTTAGACATGCAGATTCCTCAGGCCCCACATCAGACCTACTGAATTAAAAGCTCTAGGAGCGTTTCATACTTGAATGGATATTCTGATAAACCCTCTAGCAATCGTAGGTATCTGACAACAGTGGTGGTTGCCTAGTTTCCATCCCCCAATATTCCCCTCTAGAAAACAATACAAAGGAAACGAGAAGTCTTTACAAACCATGCCATCAGTATAAGTTAAAGACAGGGAATGCCCAAACTTCAAAATAACTGTAATTTAAAAAAAAAATAGAAGACCAAATCTCAGTTCAGTGTTTCTCAGGTTAATCCCCTGCCCCGGCGTCACAGCAGGGGCTTTAGCATGGAAGGAAAAACTGAGAAAACCTTCAGGGAGGACAGCAAAAGGAAGCCAGGGAAGGAGGCTTGTTTCGATCTAAATAGACCCCAAGAGAGACTAAGTCTACTTTAAGTCGAAAATGACTACAGTATCCAGCTAGATCAGAGCACAGACGCAGGGGGAAGGACTTAAAAGTCTGTACAGTTTGAAGGTTCAGTCTTCACATGTATAGATTCAGTGAGAGAAAAGAAAAAGTACCCTTTGATTATAGAAAAAAAAAAAAAAGAAGCAAAAAAGAAAAATTTAAAGTGTATAACTCCAAAGGAAACCGAGACTCACTTCACAACCCCTCTTCAACCACCAAACAAAAATCCACCAAAGTATCTGACGGGAGGGGAACCATTAAATGGGGTCTCTTGTAAAACACCCCATACTATGAATGTTAATTAAAATTAACAGATCCCGGCAAAGGCATTACAAAAAGTCAGACAGTGAATTTCAGCACACATCAATGAAAGGAAGTGCCCCATCTTCCCCCGAAAAATGCAATCACACAACAAAGAAGACTGTAGAGCAACGCTCCAAATGGAATTAAATAGACTCAAACACGCACTTGAGGACATGCAGCAGTTTGTAACATACAAGAGTTAGGGAATCTCGCACGTGTGACATCTACAAAGGATGAGCTTTAGCCAACCAGGAGATGCATAAGAAAACTTCCGCAAGAGGTCTGCTGGTGAGCACTTTCAAAAAAGGGAATGTCTGTGGGGTTTCTCAACTTTGGGTCTGTTGACATTTTAAGCAGGATAATCACTGTGGAAACCGTCTTGTATATATCAGATGTTTACCAGCATCCCTAACCTTCACTCAGCAGCAACATTATCCTCCCCACCCCCAACCAAAAATATCTCCAGATATTGCTAAATATCCACTGGGTGATTAGATTGTCCCCAGTTGTTGCTGATGTCTCCAGATGTCCTCATGTGCGTCTGAGACTGAAAGGTAGAGATGAGTGGGGAAGACCAACCTACAAAGTTATGTATTATGATGAAGTGAAAGATGAGAGACAGAAAAATAAAATAAAATAATTGATTATTGCTTAGGTAATAGGTTAAATGATGTCAATAAAAACTGATAAAGCAGATAATAAAATGTTAATTAGTAAAACAATGGGCTGAGCATATTAAAATTTAAGGACAAAATGCAAAGAAAAAGGAAAGCCCTCAGGATGACTGTATTTGGAGCGAGGGCTTTTGACAAGTTACTAGGTTAAATGAGGTCATAAGGATGGGGTCCTACCTGATAGGATTGGTGGCCTCAAAAGATGAAGGGACCACAGCTTGCTCTCATTGTCCCTCCTGTCAAAGGACACAGTGAAAGGGCTGCATGTGCCAGGACCCAAGTCTGCTAACACTGTGATCCTTAACTTTCCAGATTCCAGAACCAGAAGGAATAAACTTGTATTGGTGAAGCCATCCATGGAAGGAATCAGTCACGGCAGCTTCAGGTGACTAATATTTTGAATCGGTGTTAGTTTTCTGCTGTTGGTAACTATACTATAATTAGGGAAAGCTGGATGGAGAATATAGGGTACCTATTCTGGCAACATTTCTATAAATTTAGAATTACAGAAGAATCTCTGTAAGTTGATCACCCAAGGGGTTGTAACAAACTGGGCAACATACAGAGGTGGTCAGCATAAGGAATGAGGGCTACTGTACTGGTGGTGCATGTCCAGTTTATGGAGAATTAGTTCAGCTTATGGAGGTGGTCCACTATGGAGGTCCACTACTATATTTCAAAATGAAAAATTATAAAATTTAGTGCCCTCCACTTGACGCTGATGCATGCCAACGTTTGAGAATCACTGTGCTAGTGTCAAAGTCCTTGCCTCGTCCCTTTTGGTTATTTTTCCCAGACAGACGACATTCATTTGTCTGTATTTCTGAGGTAGGACTAGAAGCACCCAGTGAAAAACGTAACTGAGATCTCATCAAAATAAAGAATATCTGTGCTTCCAAGAAAGTGTAGACCACTATCAAGAGAGTGAAAAGACAAGCAAAGACAGCCCACAGGATGGGAGATGATTGCCAATCACGTATCTGACAAAGGAATTTTTTTTTTTTTTTGAGACAGACTCTCACTCTGTTGCCCAAGCTAGAGTCACAGCAAGTCATAGCTCACAGCAGCCTCAAACTCTTCAGCTTAAGCAATTCTCTTGCATAAGCCTTCCAGTAGCTGGGACTATAGGCATCCTTCGCCACACCTGGCTAGTTTTTCTGTTTTTAGGAAAGACGGGGGCCTCAGCCTCCCAGAGTGCTAGGATTACAGGCATGAGCCACCATACCCACCCTGATAAAGGAATTCTATCCAGAATATATAATGAACTCCTACAACTCAGTAATAAAAGGCTAAATAAACTAATTTTAAAGGGGACAAAAATTATGGATGGACACTTCTCAAAAGATGAAGATGAAGGGTGACTATGCACATGAAATGATGCCCCGCATCGTCAGCCATTAGGGAAATGCAGATCAAAACCTCAGTGAGATACCGCTGCCCCTCCCCCATTCCACAATCAAAAGTCAGATCATAGCAAGAGTTGGCAAGGATATGGAGAAATTTGACCTCTCGTACTTGCTTCTGGGAACATAAAATGGTGCAACTATATAGTTTGGCAGGTCCTCAAAAAGTTAAGAATTGGGGCAGCGCCTATGGCTCAAAGGAGTAGGGTGCCGGCCCCATATACCAGAGGTGGTAGGTTCAAACCCAGCCCTGGCCAAAAAAAAAAGAAAAAGTTAAGAATTGAGTGTGTGCTGAAGGAATTCCATGCTCAGGTGTATACTTCTGAGAATAGAAAACGCATTCTTATGAAAAGTTGTACACACATGTTGAAAGCAGCATTATTCATAATAGCCAAGAAATGAAAACTGCCTAAATGACTATCACATGATGAGTGGATGAATAAAATGTGGTATGTCCATACAACAGAATATTATTCAACAGTAAGACATGGTGAAGTATTGCTATATGCTAAAAATGGGTGAACCTTGAAAACTATGCTAAGGAAAGGAAGGTAGTCCCAAAGGAACTCACATTGTATGATTCTATAGACATGAAATATCCCAAATAGGAAACCCACAGAGACAGAAAGTCATGGACCGGCAGTTTCCCAGTGTTTGGGGAAAGGTTTGGGAAGGAACGGAGTGACTGCCAAGGGTATGTAAGGCTTCTTTTGGTTAATGAAGAAAATGTTTTAATTGGTTGTGGTAATGGTTCCACAGCTCTGCAAATACATGAAAAACCATTGACTTGTATACTTTAAATGGGTGAATTATGTGGCATAGGAATTTTATATTTGTATGAATATACAAATCAATAAACCTGCTTTTGAAAAAGTCTCGAGAAAAAAATAAACACCTTATATAACTCTATCGAAGACTATGTTAAACAGTTTGTTGTATTTCAAATTGTATATAAAACCAGCACATTGTACCCCATAAATGCATTAATGTACACAGCTATATGGAATTAAAAAAAGAAAGAAACTTAACCTCCAGATCTTTAAAATATCAATCATAATTATTTCTGAGTGGTAAAATTAGAGGTTATTATTTTCTCCCTTGTACAGCTACTGTGTTTTAACATGCACAAATACTATTTCTAAGGTGAAAAAGATTAAAGTTTTATTTTAAATGATTAAGATGGAGGGAAAATACTGGCCATACAAAAAATTCTCTTTTATTTATTTGTTTTTTTTTTTTTTTTGAGACAGGGCCTTACTATGTGCCCTCAGTAGAGTGCTGTTGCATCACAGCTCACAGCAACCTCAAACTCTTGGGCTTAGGCAACTCTCTTGCCTCAGCCTCCCAAGTAGCTGGGACTACAGGTGCCTGCCACAATGCCTGGCTATTTTTTTGTTGCAGTTGTCATTGTTGTTTATCTGGCCTGGGCTAGGATCGAACCTGCCAGCCTCAGCTTACAGGGCTGACTCCGTAACCACTGTGCTATGGGCGCTGAGCCATAAAAATATTTTTGGCGTGCAAAAAGAGCCATTTGTGGTGAAAAATATCAATATAAAAGAACTATTGGGATGGCAGTGTCTTGGGATTGGGATGTGTTCTACCCATGTTCTGGTTAGCTGTGAATGATGGACACTCCTGCTGGGCCCAGTCTCCTTTCTAAATAATACTTTGATTTGCATCAGGAATCAGGTATTTTGAAATCAAAATACCTACAGCAGTGATTTTTGACCTGTGTGCTGTGAAAATTTTTAAAGGTCATTAATTAAATTATCTTTGAAAGAAGTTCAAAGCACAATATGTTCTTTTTTGTTTACTCTTTTTTTGATCAACATAATTTAAGTGTGCCGTGGAAGTGTAACTATAGGTGCAAATGTGCCATGAGATTAAAAAAAAAAAAGGTTGAAAACACTCACCTAGATTCCCTTCCTGCATTGAGACTTCAGTTTCCTCATTTATAAAAAGTAGACCGAAAATAAAGTGCAATGTTCTAAGGGATCCAGATCAGTGGTTCTCAGCCCTGCAGAATCAGAATCTTCTGTGAACTGATAGAAACGTGGACCCTTCCCACCTGAAACCTACAGAATCAGGAACGGGGATGGAGGCCAGCAACCAGCATTTTATTAGAAAGCGCTCCTAGGGATTCTGATGCAAGCTAGATGTGAAAACTACCAGCCACTATTTCTTAAGAGGTTGATAAGAAACACGCCTAGGTACTGCTTCACTCCGTACCCGGGGGATATCTTCACACTGGATCTCTCTAAACCACAGGATTCTGAAATGCCTTCCATATTCTCTCCCAGACACGCACTCCACCCGTGAGTGCATGGACACGCACCCTCACTCAACATTTCAATGGCTGGCATAGTGAGCCACTGTCACTTTGAGCGTCCTTCTCAGGAGTCCAGGAGTGTTGAAACCTCCAACAGGTCCAAAATACAGGTCCAGTACAGTGGGAGGAACCACCCACCCAACCAAAATAGCTAATGTTGTACTTTCTGGTAAAGGCCAATATGCATCTTTTCAGTGGAAAGGGGCATTCTAGCCTTCCTAAATTCACACCCCCTTCTGTTTGGAACTGCCTCCTGTTAGAAATATAGTAGAGCCTGCACAGTTGACCACCTCCCTGCACTGACCACCTCCTTAAGTTGACCTGATTTTCATAGACAGACACGCACCCCATGTCCATATCCGTTCCGTATGTTGACCACCTCCGTACGCAGACCCGTTTGTTACAGTCCCTTGCATGGCCTTACACAGGGCATCTATTTCTACCATTACTGTGTCTATTTTTTGTACAACATTTCTATCTTTTACATTTAACTCTAGACGTTCAAAGCCTTCCTGAGGTCAGATTAAAATGTTCTCACCTGTCTTCCTCCTCCCCCAGTTCTCCTTCTCTTAATGTCAGCGGTAGCACTGGGGGCCAAAAGCTAGCTGTGATTTGAAGGAAGTTGTCTGTCATTTACAACTGACTGGAGCCTTCAGCCTCCATGGGTCAGGCAGGAGTTAATTCCTTAATGTAACATCGAACTAAAAAACATACAGGATGCACATGCTTAAAGGAAAGGGTGACATAAAAGCAGAAATTCTAAAACAAATCACTTTGCCCCTCTGAAAGAATTTCAATTCATATTTTGTCTGCTCTTGTATTTGTTTTGTAACCACTGCTCTCTTCGGAGCAATCTAATTTCTTTGCACAGCACATTTTGCAATGCCTAAGACCTTCTGTAAGCGCCTTGATCTGAGAACTGCCCAGAAAAAAAGGTTTGCAGGTTGAACAAGAAGAAAAGAGGGGCCTCCAGTTGAATACCTTCTCTCACCTTTAGAAAACAGCAAAAATAAGCAGTTGCAATTTGTTACACTCCCACTGTTGACAAGATTACCATGAGTGCTATAGGCAAAGGCAGCAACAAAGAACTTGCTTCATCTGCCAACTGTTCTGTGTCTTAAGGGAATGTGTTGATTCCCTGAATGACTGGACTAAGCTGTTTTGCAGAGTGTGTGAATCTCGCCTCTGATCCTGGAGCTTAACGTCTATGTCGCGGGACTGTGCTCCCCACGCAAGGCACGATCGGCAGCGTGATAACTGCGGTCCGTCCTGTCCTCCCTTCTCTTCTTATTTTTCTGAGGCTCAAGAGAAAGATTCTGTCACCTATCACTAATAGTTGGAGCTTTCACCTAATTTTTGCAGTTCAGCCTAGAAGACACTGAGGGAACTCACAGTTTTATGAGTTTTGAAATAATTTCTCCTGCTCAAAGAATTTTAACACGATGATAATATGGTATTGGTCTATTTATTAACTCCTGCCAGACAAGAGATCTGGAAACGCCTGTCCAGAACACATATTAAATCAAGTGGGAAAGGCAAGTACGTTCAAAGACCTTCATTCTCTAAAATAACCTGGTAGCCCATTTTAACCAGGACCAAACTGTGAAGTTAGTTTGTACTTGGAATCCTTTTATTTCAACTTACTCCCTCAGCTCTTCTTCTCTAAAGTCTACTGAAAATATTTGGTGCCTCAACTCTAGTTCCCTGCTTTCCTTGAAACAGATTATCCCTGGTCATTTTTAATGTCTTTCTGGCCCCAAAGCCTTATAGAACTAAAGGGCTGAAAGCACAGCAGTGGGATCATAGTGGGAGGTTTGAAGCTTTCCACCGCACCCACAATCAATCCAGTAGCAACCTTTGGCTACAAAACATTGACCCTTGGATTACATAACCATCTGTTTGTCTGCCTTGGAGAATCCTAGATCCAAGTACTACAAATTTAATAGTTTCATAGGCAGTCAAGGAAGGTCTGTGGTCCCCAACTCCTAGGCCACAGACTGGTACTAGTTCGCAGCCTGTTAGGAACCAGGCCACACAGCAGGTGGTGAGCAGTGGGCCAACCAGTGACACTTCATCTGTATTTACAGCTGTCCCCCTACCCCCGTCACTAGTATCATCCTCTGAGCTCTATCCCCTGTCAGATCAGGGGTGACACGGGATTCTCCCAGGAGTGTGATCCCTGCCATGACCTGCACAGATGAGCCACTCCTGCCACTGGGCTGCTGGCTCAGAGTCCGTGAGCTTGGGGTGCACATGACCCAGTGAGACCAGCTATGGTACACAAGCCAGTCCCTGTGTCTCGCCTCCCTCAACTCCAGGCCTTGGGACTCAGGGAGAGTCTTCTTCCCCTTGGGAACAGGAAATGAAACAGTACACAGGATTTTATTTTGCAACTTGGATGCCAATTTAGCCATAGCAAAGGGTTCCTGAAGATTCCGGAAGCCTCTGCTCCTAGAAGGCATTTCTGGACTCACCCTAGGCCAGAGGGAGGAGCCCAGTCCTGGCAGGATCCACCATCTGCAGACTAAAGAGCCCTGGGGCATTGCGTAAATATCAGTGGTAGCTGCAGTGACTGGGCTGGCTTTAGGTATGATCTGGTGCAGTCCCAACAGGGGTAACCATGAGGGAGTGTTCACATCAGTCCTTCCCCACCTCTAGCAGCCTGGCACAGAGAGTGAGAGACTTCTCCCGATAATCCAGGGAACTCTCATGCATCTTACCCAAGTCCACCAAGGTGGTACTACCAGGAGTCTACAAGAGTCACCATGTCACTGGGTATGGGACATTCCCTCTGCTGATTAGGGCTAAACCGACCAAAGACTTGGATCATATGACTCAGTTTCCTTTCAGTACCTAGAAAGCTTCATGAAGAAGGATGGGCACAAATAAGCCCAGACCGGGAAGATCAGAACAAAGCCCACCCCTGACGTTGGCCGCTATCCACAAGCATCCAAAAACCATCCAGAAAAACATGACCTCACCAAACGAGCTGAGCAAGGCACCAGCGAGCAATCCAGGAGTGGTGCAGACATATGCCCTTTCAACAGAATTCAAACAGCCACTCTGAAGAAGCTCGGTGAACTTGGAGACAACACAGAGAATTACCAGTGAACCTACCTTTGGCATAATTAGTGGGAGTAGTAAGTCACATTATTAAATTTTCAATGATTGAAATTTCTTTTTAAAAATGTATTAATTTATAAATTATGGGGACACATGTCTTTGGGGTACATATTCATATAATCAGGTCAGGTGATTAGCATGCCCACCGTTCATATAATCACACATTCATATAATCAGGTCAGGTGATTAGCATGTCCACCACCTTAGATGTCTGTCTTTGTGCTGGTAACATCCAGATTATTATCTTCTAGCCATGTTTAAATGTATGACAGATTAATGTTACTATCATCACCCTTAAGTTTTCTCTCAGTTCTTTGTTAAACTCAGTTGTAAGTTTTTAAAAAAAATGAAATCGTGTCATTTGTAACAGCATAGCTGGAACTGGAGAAGGTTAAATGTTACGTGAAACAAGCCAAGTACAGAAAGACAATCTCACAGATTCTCACTCACGTGTGGGAGCTAAATAGCAAAACATTTGATCTCAAGGAGATAGAGTGTGAAACGTAGTTACCAGCGGCTGGGAGGGGTAGCAAGGAGTCGGAGATAAACTGGGCATGCTTAATGGGTACAAAAACATAGGTAGTTAGAATGAACAACAACCAAATGACTATCATCAGCATTAAGTTATAGGATACTTTAAAATAACCAAAAAAGTGGAATTAGAATGTTCATAGCACAAAGAAATGATGTGGACACCCCCGTTACCCTGATTTGGTCATTATACACGATACGCCTGTATCAAAATATCACACGTACCCTATACATTTATGTGGCTGTTATGTAACCATAATAATTACAAAGAATTCAATTCCCTGCTTTTTTTTTTCTCTAAGATTCCCAGAAACAGCAACTAACCGCTGGAAATGTCATCTTCGATCCTTACCTATCCCTGTTCCTGGGTTTAAGCTTTTCAATATTGCTAAACCTGTTTTTCCTCCATCTAGAAAAACACTAACTGGAATAGTGAAAACCTTTAGAAACCATATTTTGCATTTTATACCATTGGGGTGGAAGTCAAAATACTTGAGCTATAGATGCATTCCTATTAAAACTGCAGATAGGCTCGGCACCTATAGCTCAACCAGCTAAGGCACCAGCCACGTACACCTAAGGTGGCGGGTTCGAATCCCCAGCCTGGGCCCACCAAACAACAATGACGGCTGCAACCAAAAAATGGCCAGGCGTTGTGGCGGGCACCTGTGGTCCCAGCTACTTGGGAGGCTGAGGCAGGAGACTCACTTGAGCCCAGGAGTTGGAGGTTGCTG
>CAUYTI010059567.1:0-15766 GCA_963575145.1 Galago senegalensis
TGTTTAAGAATTTAGTGCATGGGTTACTTGCAGTCTCTCAACTGGCCCGATATTGCCAGGCCTTTAATATCACTCACGATGAATATTACGCAGCCTTAAAGAAAGATGGAGACTTTACCTCCTTCATGTTTACATGGATGGAGCTGGAACATATTCTTCTTAGCAAAGTATCTCAAGAATGGAAGAAAAAGTATCCAATGTACTCAGCCCTACTATGAAAGTAGTTTATAGCTTTCATACAAAAGCTATAGCCCAATTATAGCCCAAGAATATGGGGACAGGGGAGAGGGATGGGATTGGAGAGGGGAGGATGGGTGGTGGGTGGGTGATTGGTGGGACCACACCTATGGTCCATCTTACAAGGGTACATGTGAATCTTTCTAAATGCAGAACATAAATGTCTTAATAAAAAGTACATATATATTGCTCATGATGGGTCACTTTTATTGTTTCTTTATATGAAATCCAGTCACAACTACTTTTGGTCCAACTTTGTCATTAAGTTAAAATGGGACGGTTGGTGGATGACACAGTTGTGTGTTTACAGCAGATGCCTTGTTGTATTGCCATTGTTTTTACCCTTCCTCCGTGGGAGCTCCCTGAGTAAGGGGTGGAACCTGTCTGCCTCCAAGCCCAGTGCTACTTTCTGGAACTACAATGCTGCTTCTATTCTGTGGTAGAGCAGAGGGACATTGGGCTGGTGGTTGGGCACTTGGAGTCTAGGCCTCCCTGTAACTGGTTGGTTATGTGACCCAAGAAAGCCATTTAACTACCTGAATAGTTTTCTCTTGTATAAACTGGGATAGTAAAAGGAACAGGATTATTCTCAGTATCAAAGGAGCTATTCTTTTGGTGGAAGAGCCATTGTTTAGTATACTCAGCACTCGTTAATTAGGATAAATGGTGGAATGGGGATGCCTTGGGTGAGGACAAGTCATCAGGTGGAGAGGGTCGGGCCGGGTGGAGGTGTGACAGTAAGTGAGACTTGTGAAAATGGGACGGGACAGGTCAGAGAATGATATTTGGGTTTGGCGGTAACTTGTTGCTAGTTCAGGCTTTATATTGAAATCAGGACGCAGGTCTTTTGGAGTAATCCTTAGGCACATTCAGAAATGTCTGCAAACTGAAGACGGCTTTCAGAACCAGTGCCAGGCAGCATGCTTTTCTGAAGGATAAGCTAATTTTCAGAACTTGATGAGCCTTGATGACATTGTGACTGTGGCCCAGCAATTTTGATCTGTTACTTGGCCAACCTTGCTCACGACTTCTGACGCTGATGACTCATTAGAATGTTTCTGAAGGGGCAGAAATTTGGTGAATTTATGATCTAAAGATCTGTTATACCTACCCCCAAATCAAATAAAACAGGTGGCTAAATATAAATTAAAAGTTACTGTTACCTAATATTTGCTAATTATTGTAAAGGATGTAAAGAAGAAAGTCTAGCTAATAGATGGAAGAGACAGATAAGGTTGTACCAATGGGTTTTGCGTTTAATGCTTCCGTGTACACGATGAGAAGGCATTATAAAAATTTGTCAGTTACTCTTGGCATTAAAGGAAAAATTCATCTAGTAAACATTAAGTCTTACTCCATGCCAGGCGCTCGGCCAGGTCCTACAGAACAGAATCATATCAGCTGCTGTTCCTGTTTGCAGGGACCCTAGAGACTAGCACAGGAGACATACAGAAGCAGATGCTCTGATAGTAAGAAGTGTATGGCATGAGCAGAAAGGAAGGTATAGTTCATGGTACACAGGTGACGGTGTCCTGGGAGGAGAGGTGCACAAAAAGGCCGTGACTCTGAGCAGTGCTTCTGAAACTTGATGTGTTTCAATCACATGTGTTTTAGTCAACCGGGGATCATATTAAAATGCAGTTGGTGACTGAGCAGATCCAGGGAGGGGCTGCAAACTAGCAGCACTGGAGAATCAAGAGCTGACTTCGGGCTCGGCGCCTGTAGTTCAGCAGCTTCCGTACCAGCCACATACGCTGGAGCTGGCGGGTTCAAATCCAGCCCAGGCCTGCCAAACAATGACAACTACAACCAAAAATACCAGGCATTTTGGTGGGCACCTGTAGTCCTAGCTATTTGGGAGGCTGAGGCAAGAGAATCACTTAAGTACAAGAGACTGGAGGTTGCTGTGAGCTGTGATGCCTCGGCACTCCACCGAGGGCAGCAAAGTGAGACTGTGTCCCCCAAAAAAGAGCTGACTTTGTATTCACTGGGCAGAGTTAGGGGACGGATGACAGGGGGCCTGCTCGGTCACAGGATGGGCATAAGCCAAAGAGTAGAGTGAAACAGCCCAGAGAGAAGCAACTAAGGGCATGTGTGGGTGCGTAGAGTGGTGGGGACAGGGAATAAGGCAGGAATCAGCCCTAGCACTGCCTTTTATGCCTTTAAATTAAGAAGCTTAAATATAAGATTGCCATCATCTAGATAATGGGTTATCTCACATTTTAGATGGAGCCATGACTTTAAATTTCATGTGCAGGAGGTTACTGTGATAGAGTTGGAAGGGATAGGAGGACAGGACTTTAGGAGGCTAATACGTTATTTAGGCAAGATGCAAGAGGGAAATTGAGGATTCATAGGATGGATTGAGAGGAAGAACTCTTTGGAAAGAAATGGCCTGTCTTGTAAATTGAATAGCACATGGTATGTACTGGGGTCAGAAAGAAAGCTAAGATGATTGGAAGCAAAATGTATACTGCTGTGAATGGGGAGTACAGGGGGAAGGCTGGAGCTAGGGGAGCACCTTAGCCTGGTGGCTTCAAATGCCATACCTGAGGAGCTTAAGCTTTGTTGAAGGGGGAGACTGGGTCTTGCCCTGTTGCCCAGGCTGGTAGTGGCTTGATCATAGTTCACTGTAACCTCAAACTCCTGGGCCCAAGCAATCCTCCCACCTCAGCCTTCTGAAGAGCTGGGACTACAGCTGTATGCCACCATGCCGGGCTAATTTTTGAAAATTATTTATAGAGACAGGGCCTTGATATAGTCTTGAACCCCTGGCCTCAAGCAATCTTCCCACCCTTGGCCTCCCAAAGTGCTGGGATTGTAGGGGTGAACCACTGCACGCAGCCCCTTTTTGTCTGTTAAGATGAGATTTGTGTAAGTGAAATCACTAGGACAAAGCAATGGGCATAACTTTCCAGTAAGATCGCTTGACTATTTTCATCAAAAGTCTTATTTTCAACTTTTGGTATTCTTCACTTACATGGTACTAGTAGCATTGAGAGAGCTGGTAGTAGATTAAGTCAGGACATGGGAGAAAGAGATGATTCCAATGTTTTGCAGCTGGATGAAGAAAATAAATACAAGGCTATACTTAGCATAAATAGGAGAGCATCAGCCCGAGCTGAAATGCTGAACAAGGAATTTAAAACTCGAGTGACACTGGAATTCAGAAGGAGGATGGGGCTGCGAGTAAGAATGTGAGATTCTTCTGTGTGGTTAAAATGAGTAAATTAGGCTTACCAAGAGAATGCATGTGAAGAGTCGTGAGCAAAGGATTGAACTTGGCTAATAACCCCTATTTACCAAGGTGGCAGGTGTGACCATCAGGCTAGTGTGGGTTCAAAGGTGTCAGAGGGTAGGAAGGAAGCGTATATATTTCACTGATAAGAGGAAACACTTTTGCTGCGCGGAAGAAATAGTTTGGCAGAATAAACTGTGGGAAGTAAAGATGCAAGGGAGCAGGGTGGGTCGATAGAGGGAGGGTTAGCAGGGGGACCACACCTATGGAGCACATTGCAAGTACAAGTTGGATCTATCAGCTGTAGAACACAAATGTCTTAACCCTGTAATTGGGTAAATGAGGTGAAGGCTATGTTGATAAGTAGGATGTAAGCACTCCTATTTGTACAAATAACCAACACATTGAATCCCATAATGGCATAAATGTATTCATGATCTATGTACAAATGACTTAATAAAAAAAAAAAAGATGCAAAGATGAGATGGAAAAAAGACTATTAATAGAGCGCCCCCTGGTGTTAGGTATTAGGCATTTTTCAAATGAAATTTTTCTCAGGGAATTGAATTTCTTCCTGATTTGGTTATTTTTACATTTTCACTTGTTAATTTTTTACTATGTAGCCTAGTCATATACCTGGACTATTTTCTTTTCTTTTTAAAATCAGCTTTTCCACAAGCTGTTTCTCACATGATTTTTCTGCTCTGTCTTCTGACTGCAGAGATGTGTGATTTAATTACTGTGGGTTTCAGGGTTACAGCTACACTGCTCATGTATATACTTATGGCCTTATCCTCTCTTCCCTTTTGCCTCTAAATTATCAAAAATAAGTAGGTCTATGGGAAGCTTTCCTCTTTCATCTGTAGCTACATGATTCTGAAAATATTGATGCTGAGTTTTGATTCCTTTGTTAGAGCAAAGGTTTGGGTTGACGGGCTTAAAGCACCAGCTTTTGAGATGAATAACAATTGGAAACTTTATTATTGTTATTTTTTTAAACCCAAGGAAAACCTGCATCCTTGAAAACTGCACAGCCATCTTGGGTGAATTTGCCTAGACCACTTCCTAAAGCCAAAGCATCTTTGAAAAGTCCTGCGCTGCGGAGGACAGGAAGCTCCCCCTCCGTCGCCAGCACCCACAGTGATCTGAGCACTTACAGCAATAACTGTAAGTCAGCCTTAGGCGGAACTCGGGGCGGGGGTGGGGTGGGTGGGGGGTGTTCAAACAGGACTTACCAGGAAAACTAATGCTGTACAAGTAATTTGTGGGATTTTTTTTTCCTGTAATTTTGAGAAAATATGCACACTGCTGCCTTGGAATTGCTCTGATAGTTGGACAGGAAAAACAAATTGTTTGAAAAACATCCTCTTTTGATGAAGATGCTATGAAACCCTGAAATAATTATAGTATGCATAAAAGGTGTATTTTTCATGGACGATTCCAAAGTGCATTGTTAGAGGTGATGGTGTTTGGGGTTTAAGGAAAGAATAGAGCAACCTAGGGGGTCAGATCCCCAACTAGAATCAGAAAAAAGATAACTTTTAGTTTCATTTACTTTATTTTTATTTATTTTTTTGAGACAGAGTTTCACTTTGTTGCCCTTGGTAGGGTAGAGCGCTGTGGTGTCATAGCTCACAGCAACCTCAAACTCTTGGGCTTAAGCAATTCTCCTGCCTCAGCTTCCCAGGTAGCTGGGACTACAGGTGCCTGCCACAATGCCCAGCTATTTTTAGAGACGAGGTCGTGCTCTGGCTCAGGCTGGTCTTAAACCTGTGAGCTCGGGCAATCCACCCTCCTCGGCCTCCCAGAGTGCCTGGCCTAGTTTCATTTACTGTATAAAAGACTTTCTTTTATGGCTGTATGTTTATGATCTTTTACTTTGTATTCAGTGTAACGTGACTGAAATATTATAACTTCAAGCCTAATTGTAAAACATCGAAACTCAGGAGAATATTTTTTAAACTGTTCCGTTAATGTGAATTCTGTTTTCTGGGTATCAAAATTAATTGAGCCATCCCTTTCATTCAAAAGATGTATCTGGGCATAGTGCCTAGTCTCGAATTTCCTTCTTCTATTGAGCCACAAAATAATTCTCAAGTTCATGACTTCACGTAATTTTGGAGCACTTGCTTTGCACAGATAATAGAGGCACAGAGGGACAAGGATACAAAAGAAATTGTCCTGACTCCAAAAGGAGGCGAGGAGATAGGAGATACTTACATGGGTGACTAGGATACCAGATAAAACAAGATTGCAAGGTGTGGAGAGACACAGAGCACGGACCTCTCCGCTTCATGGAGAGATCAATTTCTTCTTTTTGGTGCGGGGATGGAGGCCAAGTAGAATAACAGTCACTGAACTTTTCTGCCTAGAGAGCAGTATTATGGAGTTGCCAACCATTTCTTTTTCCGCTCAAATAATTTTTACTGTTTCCCTGATTTCATATGTGTGACGTGATTTAAGCTCAGAGATGTCATCACTGGTTCAAAGTCACACAGCAGATAAGTGACAGGATGGAGAAGGTGCTGGTGGAGGATAAGGCAGCCAATTAACGACTGAATGAATGAACTCATTTCTAGTGGGTCACTTAGCAGTGGGATAGCAAGCAGCCGCACACTGGCGCTTCTGACCCCCTGGGGTACAAAACAGGATTACTATCTGCTTATTGCTTGAATTTTGAAGTTGTGCCACAAAATCAGAAGGGTTTGCACGCGACAGATTGCTCTCTGAATTCGAAGAATTCATTCACACGCGTGTTATTTTAAGATCCTTTCACTCCCGCGCTCTCTCCAACTTGCAATGCCATTTAAAAAACAAACTGCCAAAACAGAATCACCAGCGTGCTCTGGAAGGACTGTGGTGGCGGTGGCATTCATGGCCCCTGAAGCAGACGCGTTCTGTAGTGCCACGGACGCCCCTTTCCCCTCGACAGCCATGTTGAGTTGGCCACCGCTTAGTCCCCTGTCTGAGACTTCCAAAGAGGTTGTAAAATGCTTTTGTCCGCTGCCTTTTGTCTTTTAACAAAAGGGCTTGTCATCCACCCACAGTGCCTGTCTCCTAGCGAAGTGTCCCTGGTGCAGACTAAGCATTCAAACCAGTGAGTCTCTTTCTTAGTTTGATTTGCTAGCTGGTTTAATCTGTTTTGTGTAGTGCCTTGAAGCTTACAGATTTTTTTTTTCTCCCCTCCATTCTAATTCACTAAGCAAGCCTGAGGGATATGAGTGTGAACATGGCTGCGGTGTTTCCTGCCTAAGCGTGCTTTGATCCTTTTAAATGACTATACCAGGAGGATTCCGCAGTTGTACAGAAACTGATATTGCTTCAAAAATCTTTATCAATTCTACCCTCACCCCACCGGCTGGCTCAGAGAGGCAGTATGATGCTACCTTATTGACACTGCTGGTCGTGGGATCCTACAGCCTTTGTATAATTCCTTTGTTAGCCACGTTTACGGGGAAAAAAAGTAGGTCGACGATTTCTGGTTTGATTCTTTCCTTTGTAAGCATGCTTAAATTTTTATTCAATAAATTGATTTAAGATCTGTCAATTGCTATTTTTTGGTAACTTGTAATTTACGTTGGTTGTGATGTTTCTTGGGCATATTTATGTGTAGCTAAGATGTGAATGCTTCTGTGTAGGACCAATTTTGTTGTACCTTTTATGTTTTGAGACGCCTCCTAAATATAATTCAGCAGCACTGTCTGTGTTCTTAGCACAAAAAATCAATCCTTTTATCAAAGACTATTTGATGATTTAATTTCTGGTTGAATAACTAGGAGTTTTTGTGTCTGAGCTTACAGTTGTGTTAGTCTAGAGATATGCTTTCTAAGAATTAAGATGGAAAGTCTCATCTTTGTTATTTTCCTCACTTTTAAACAAAGGCATTAAACACGGACTTTTTAAAAGAGACTACCTCAAATCGTGACCAAAGTCATTGTGAGCTGATTTTTTTTTTCTGCTTCTGATAATGAAGGACCACGTTAGGAAATAAACTTGATCTTCTGACTGTATCTGGATTCATAATGGCTTAAGCCTTTGAACCCTTTTAAAGAATTTTTTTTTTTTTTGCTTGCTTTGTCTGTGCGTTTCTTTGTGAGATTGTTGGTGGCATCATTTAAGAACTTCTGATACAGCATAGTACGGTTGTAAAATTAGCCATCTGTTTCTTGGTACTTTGGAATCCTATAGAAATAACGTTGCCAAGTCTTAAAGTGACAGAATCAAGACACGTAAGGTGATACATCTTTCTTATTTAGGAGTTCAAGCAGGTTTTGTGTGTGTGTGTGTGCTTTTAAGCATAGAAAATTTTAAAGCTACAATACTGATTTCCTTTGGGGCATTAGTATAAAACATTGCACAGCAGTTGCTTTACTGAAAGTGCTCGTGTATAGAGGTTAAACATTCTGCGTTATACATTATGTGCTCCTTTAGACTCAGATACCTCCAGTTTTTAAAATCACTGAAGTGATTGGATGAAAATAAATGACAGATTGTAGGTCTTGAGTAGAATTGAAGCTTTGAGGGTCATCGGGCAGTTGAGAAGGTGGTCTGGAAAGAGCGTAGAATTTGGCCTCATTAGCAGAAATAGGAAGTCCAAAGACTTCCGTCACCTTCCACTTTGGCCACAAAAACGTGTTTATTTTTGAGAGACAGATGGCGGGCGAGGGGAAATGTCAGAGATGCAAACCAAAGCTATTGGCACTCCCTTCGAAATAGGATAACAGAGAGAGACTAAAGAAAGAAACAGAGCTTTTTTTTTTTTCCCCTGCACTTTTGTGGCCAACCCTGGCTGAGGTGGGGTGATGTCCAGGAAAGGTCACTCCACGTGGAATCATCCTCGTTTTCCTGCTAACTGTGAACTCGGGCGATCTTTCTCTTCTCTTCATCTCAGTATCCTCAGCGAGGGAAGGACTAGGTCATCTTCAGAATCCTTGCAACAGCAACAACTGTCTTTTTTTTTTTTTTCCTTTCATGTAATAGGATGGTCCATGATCATTTGGAAAGAAGGTGTTTTGAGTTGTTCAAATGATTAAGCTGATTGAAGGATGACTCTTATTTATTTACCCTCTGTTTTGTTTTCTCATGGCAAAAATGGCAAGTGAGGATTGTCTCACCTGCCAACACTGGTTAGTAGATAAGAATCATGTACAGTTCAGTGTTAACTGTTTCCCAGGCTGCTGCTAGGTTCAGAGGGAGAGATCTTTGTTTGACTAGTGATGTCTGCCTTGGCGGAGGTGGAGGTGAAGGTGAGGGGTAGGCAGCAGACACTGCTGGCTTTGCATCACAGAACACGTTAGTACCACATACCCCTGACAGTGACTCCTTAATAAGGAAGTATCATTATCCAGACCACTCTTAATTTTGTTGTTCTTCTTTTAGTGTTTTCCAAAGGTATATTAGAGATGTCTTATTAATACAAAGCTGAGTGATTTTGCTTTTGAAATTTGAAAGCTTAGGCATCAGCACTTACTTGATTTGAAGCCAGGTGGGCAGATGATCTGGCATAGTGAGGAGGAGTGTTAAACTGATTCACAAAAAAATTCAAGTGATGAACAGAATGTTTTCTCTGTGTGTATACACATGGTTTAATAAACAAAAACTAATTTTAACTAGATGCTGGAGTGCCGTATGAAATGTGAGTTGGCGAGTGAACGTCTGGAACAATAAGAAGCCTTTTTCTAGTAGGAAAATCATTTCTGCTGCTGCTTGAACTTTGTGGAGTATCTCTCTTCTTTTTAGACTCAATTATTTCTCTCTTTTATTCCACTTGAACCACATTTTGGCCATGGTGAAATGAAAATTAAGGATTCCAGAGAATCTGTTGTTCTGCATAATTGAGACAGCGAGGACCAGAGATGACAACATAATGGGATATTTTAACTCCATCATAGAGCTGGCTAAGGCCAAGGTGACCACATGAGGAATTGAATGGCTTGACTGTACAGATCAATTGTCACTGACTGGTGGTGGCCCCCCAGAGCACAGTGTTTAGGACCATTCGGTTGATGGATCTGGCCTCAGTGGGACTGGGTACCACAGTCAGTGAACAGGGACCCTGTGACATGCATAGTGTCCATTCCCACAGCTGACTTTCAGACCCATCAACTATATGTAGAGAGGTGAGGTGACCCAGGACAAGCTCAGCAGGGCCCAAGTTAGGACTAGAAGTTGGATATTGTAGCTAGCATTTGTCCATGGTGGAAATGATTATTTGTCTTATTATGTTGGGACTGTTGCTGCTGAAGTATTTATAATTTGGCTATAATAACCTCAGATAAGGGAAAATTTAGTTGTCAGGGATGCCCAACCAGTTGCCACGTTAGGAGCTAAAATAGAGGGCAGGAGAAATGTCTTAAAGGGATCACTGCGCCTAATGATCTACTTCTTCAAGTCAGAGTTTAGCAGAAAGCATCGGGCCAGGCTAGAGCAGAGTGTTTGAGGACTTGATGGATGTTTAAGTGTTGGTCATAATAGTATGTTCAGCTCAGGATAGTTTGTGCCTACTGTTCATAAGACGGGAAGCGTGTAACAGATGATGACAGGGTGCAGGAATATGTATTATCTGTGTATATGTCTCATGTAAATATGTACAAAAATACAAATGATTTTTACATATTTAAAAATTGCATTTGTACCTGAGTTGAACATAGACATTTTTGCCGGGCACAGTTCCTTACACCTGTAATCCTAGCACTCCGGGAGGCCAAGTCAGTTGGATTGCCTGAGCTCACAAGTTCAAGACTGGCATGAGCCAGAGCCAGACCCTGTCTCTAAAAATAGCTGGTGTTGTGGCAGGTGACTGTATAGTCCCAGCTACTTGGGAGGTTGAGGCAAGAGAATCGCTTAAACACAAGAGCTGGAGGTTGCTGTGAGCTGTGATGTCATGGCACTCTACTAAGGGTGACAAAGTGAGACTCTGTCTCCAAAAACAAAAAACCCACAGACATTTTATCTTTGTAATGGGGGGTCACTGGCTTCATTTTGCATGCTAGGAAGTTGACATTGGGGCTGGTGCCAGATCTAGTGTTGTGTTAAGCGTGAGAGAGGCAGAGAGACAGTTGGTTTCCACCCTGACACCTCCTGTTCTTTTTACTGAATTCTTTGTAAACTTGGAGGTCTTTGTTTCTAAAGCTTAGAAAAGCGTGAATTTAGGATCAGAAGACTATATATCAGGCTTGAAAATTGAACTCCACTCCATTTTTTCAAAATGTGAATAAGTGATTTACCATTGAACCTAACAAATTGCTTCAAGAAAAGTAAGATTGTTACAGTACACGGCTAAGACTTTATAATAATATTGGCCTCGATTCAGCAAAAGCCGAAATGCTCGTTGAAACTCCGCTGTTCATTTTACATGAAAATGTAAAAGATAGGAGTGGGAAATTTTGGTTCTGTTATTTTTAAGACTGTAAAAAGTTATGTGGAATTTTACAGTAGTGTCTTTAGTATTGTCTTCCCATTAGCTTTCTGTCAACTTTGGAAATACCAAGTCCCCAGGTTCCAGGAAAGGCCAGAATTAGAAAGAAGCTTAGGAAATTGACAGAAGCTTGACAGCAGGAGAGCAGGCTCTGTGTTGATTTGACCTGATATTACTAATGCTATCTGGTCACAGGAAGAATCAGCAGATGGCTCGTTGTACGGGACCGGATCTGGAACGTGCCTTTACAAGGTTTTTTTTTTTCTTTTTTGAGACAGAGCCTCAAGCTGTCCCCCTGGGTAGAGTGCTCCGGCATCTCAGCTCACAGCAACCTTCAACTCCTGGGCTCAAGCGAGTCTCCTGCCTCTGCCTTCCAAGTAGCTGGGACCACAGGCACCCGCCACAATGCCCGGCTATTTTTTGGTTGCAGCCATCATTGTTGTTTGGCGGGCCCAGGCTGGATTCGAACCCACCACCTTAGGTGTATGTGGCTGGCGCCTTAGCCACTTGAGCCACAGGCGCTGAGCCTTGAATGTGACTTTTATCAGCTCTGTGGTCGGACTTGCAATAGTTTAGCCTAGTGAAAAATTTCTAGCTGTCCTCACAGTTACAATGGGTCTGTTGTAAACAAGGTAGGCATCTTACCCTTGGCTAGAGTGAGATGAGAAAAGAATCAAAGTTGGTAGTAAATAAATTCATGATTGTTAAATATTGAGTAATAGAATAGAATAGGATGCTTAGAATTGGGCATTGATGATAATATAGAAAGAATTCAGATATCCAGCCTAGGGTGGTGGAGGGGAAGTTTTTACAGGCAATGTGAGAGTTGATTATTATTACTTAGGTGAGATTTCCCTTTATGCTTTTGCTTTAGGGCGAGGCATTTTTATTCCAGGGCGGATGTTAGTGTTTCAGCTCTTCCCTGCAGCAGCCAGGGATTCCAACCAGACCTGATGCTTATAGCTCCCAAGGAGTCTGTGCACTGCTGATCTTGAGTCCCTCACCAACTCTGCCTGTGCGATGCTGTGTCCTCATGAAGAGGGAGGCTCTTCCTAGCTGCACCCTGGCCATATTTATAACATAGCATGAATGGCCATCTAACCTATTTCCCAACTTTTATCTGGGATTAAAGCTGATCCGGACAAGATAATGTAAACTTGGACGGTACCAGGCATCTGAGGATACCTCATCCCTCTGTGGCCTGTGCTTTGCACCCGTAGGGATGCAAACTACCTGTCAGGACCTTCATATTCCCAGTACTCAGTAATGCCTGGCATATTACACACGCTCACTGAGCATTTGTTGATTCAAGGAGGCAGAAATAAGTGGGGGAGAGTGGCACCTGCAGCTCAAAGGAGTAGGGTGCCGGCCCATATGCCAGAGGTGGTGGGTTCAAACCTAGCCCCGGCCAGAAACTACAAAAAATAAATAAATAAGTGGGGGAAAATTGATACTGTACATATCTATAAAAAAAAATACCCTTCTGTTTTGTTACAGCTGGGAATGCTGCCATCATCAAGTATGAGGAGAAACCTCCCAAACCAGCATTCCAAAACGGTTCCTCAGGATCCTTTTATTTGAAGCCTTTGGTATCCAGAGCTCATGTTCACTTGCTAAAAACTCCTCCAAAAGGTATGGGCTTCACTGTGGATGGAAGAAGGGGGATAAGGCTTTTTCAAGTCCTTGGCTCAAAGGAAGTTAAGTTTTGCCAGACTTGTGGTGGGTTTAACAATTGTTTATAAAAAGTGTTATGGAATAAGGAGATAACGATACGTTTTTACGGCAAGGGAATTGTTCTGAAAAGGTGGGTAGGTTCTATAGTTAAGTGTGGGACGGCGCCTATGGCCCAGAGGAATAGGGTGCTGGCCCCATATGCCAGAGGTGGCGGGTTCAAACCCAGCCCCAGCCCCAAACTGCCTGTGTGTGTGTGTGAATGTGTAAGTCAGCAGGCAGGACAAAGGCACAGGCAAAATCAAGAGAACTTCTAGGGTTAAATTGCTCTGAGGTGGAGCCATAGGGCAGTGAGAGAGAAAGGAATAGGACTGTAGGGATCACTTCCCACAGTGGATTCTACTGGATTGAAGAGAAAACAGGCATGAATATTGGGGGGGGGGGTTCTCAGTAGGCAGGCTCTCAAATAAACAAACTCGAGGCCATCAGTTGGGGTTGACATCGGCTGCAAAAGTGGTTTCGCCAAGAACGTAAAGCCCCACGGTTCATACCACAGTAACTGAAAGTGCCCATCGTTGGAGTTTGATGCTTTGGCGACTTTCAGAGAATGAGAACTTAGAGATTCCACCGATTACTTTGGAGAACAGGGAACTCCAGTGTTCCCAAAGGCCTCACCACTGCATTTGCGAATTTGGGGGTCAGGAAAGGTTTTACGTGAGTGGTAATCAGTGATTTCCATTTATAGTGGCCACGTAGTGTCGAGATGATCATCTCTGTAAAGTCTCCCAGAATATAGCCGTGGATCTAACAGGGAAGCTGCAGATGGCTGTGTGCTAGCGAGGACTGTTTGTCCTCAAGTGGAGGCACCTGCTGTTTTCTTTTTAGGCTTGTCCCATACCTGTGATCGCTCCTGGCTGTGTGTTACCTTGTGTCGGTTTGGAGAAAGAGCTTGTGCTTTTCTTTATAGCTGAACATTAATTGTCAATTGCAGAAGGCACAGGGGAGTGGCTGTCACAGTCTGACACCTGGCTTTGTCAGCAGCGGAATAGCATTTTGCCCTCAGCAAATATGTGAATTAAGTACGTTTAAAATTTGAACTTGAGCTATTCTTGACCCCTCTCCCAAAGAGTTCTGTGGCTTATCCTGTTAAAACTCATCACCATATTTCTGATGAAGAATTCACGTCACTCTTAAGCTATCGTTTTGACGGCTACTTGGAATATCATCTTATATTTAAAGTATAACGTGATAAAATTTATTGCATTTCAGTGGTATTTCCCACCTGGAACCTAAAATTTAGAGAGTATTTATGTTTGAAAATAAAACAGCTGTTACTTACAAAATGGTTTGTTTTTGTGTGATAGTTCAGATATGTGCATTTTTACATATTTTCTATTTTTTAATATCTTAGGTCCTTCAAGAAAGAGTCTACTTACAGCTTTTAATGTGGGTAAGTGACCACTTTCAATATGGATGGGAAAAAATAATCATTAATAAAAGGGCATTTTATTAATGAGAGATAATTTTGGTTTTTTTAAATGCTTTTGTTTCCCTAAGATGAAGGGTCTTTTACATTGGACACTCTTTAATTGCTAAATAGTCTCAAGATAGGGCACTCGTGCCTTCTAACACTTCAGTAGCCTCCACTTTGGGGGGACGTACTCCCACTCTCTCTCTAGGACAGCCTGCAGCCTCAAACATCTGAACCACAACGGAGAGTCAAAAACTTTTGTGTCTCAAGAAGCGATAAAAGATTTCACAAGGTATATTCACTGCAATTCCTGCTTTTCATGCATAGCCGACCAGGCGCCCCAGACACTATCCGCGTTCTCTTCTACACAGTGATGAGACGGTTCTGTGGCTTCCAAATCAGAAGAAAGGAAGGTGCAGGCGCAGCCTACTGTGTTTTGCAGACATGGTGTTTTTTACAAATTGAAGGCTGTGGTCACCCTGCAGCAAGCAGGTCTGTTGGTGCTGGTCTCCAGCAGCGTGTACTCGCTCTCCGTTTCTGTGGTGCATTTGGTACTCCTCAAAGTATTTCATACTTTTTCATTATCATCATATCTGTTAGTGATCTCTTATCAGTGATCTTTTTTGTTTTGGCTGGGGCTGGGTTTGAACCTGCTACCTCCGGTATATGGGGCCAGCGCCCTACTCCTTTGAGCCACAGGTGCTGCCCAGTTATCACTGATCTTTGTTACTAGTGTGTTTTGGGGTGCCACAGCTGTGCCCATATACAGTGAGCCTGGCTGATAAGCGTTGTGTGTGTCCCGACCTGTGAAGCACCTGTCCCCCATCTCCCAAGTCTCCCTATTCCCTGAGACCCCGTGATGTTGACAGTAAGTTACTGTAGTTACTAACCCTACAACGGCCTCTGAGTATTCAAGTGAAACCAAGAATCGCACGTCTCTCACTTTAAACCAAGAGCTAGAAGTGATTAAGCTTGGGAGGAAGGGGTGTTGAGAGCCAGGCCACTTGTACCAGTTAGCCAAGTTATGAATGCACAGTTCTTGGAGGAAATTAAAAGTGCTACTCCAGTGAATGAGAAGAAAGCAAAACACCCTTATAGCTGGTGCGGAAGGAAGTTTGAGATGTCTGGATAGAAGATCAAACCAGCCCCAACATACTGAAGCCATAGTCATTTGCTCAAGGCCTTGAGTCTCTTTAATTCTGTAAAGACTGAGAGAGTGGAGGAAGCTTCAGAAGATCGAAGCTGGCAAAAGCTGGTCCATAGGGTTAAGGGAAGAAGCTGGCGTCATACGTAACATAAAAAATACAAGGTGGAGCAGCCAGGGCTGATGCAGAAGCTGCAGCAAGTTATCCAGAAACTCTATAAGGCAGCTGAGGAAGGTGGCTGCACTGAATAGATTTTTGGTGTTAGAGGAAACAGCTTTCTATTGGAGGAGATGTCATCTTGGACTTCCATAGCCAGAGGAGAAAAGTCAGTGCCTGGCTGCAAAACTTGAAAGGACGTGGGCTAATGTTGTTAGGGGCCAATGCTACTGCTGACCTTAAGTTGAACCTGAACTTACCTACCATTTGAAGGTCCTTGGGCCCTTAGGAATTACTCTAACTTCACTCTGCCTGTGCTCTAGACATGGAAAAACAAAGCCTAGACAGTCTACTGAATATTTTAAGCCCATTGTTTTAATTTTTTTTTTTTTTTGAGATAGAGCCTCAAGCTGTCCCCCTGGGTAGAGTGC
>CAUYTI010059568.1:0-22096 GCA_963575145.1 Galago senegalensis
ACCCTCCAGTTTGTACGTCACGCTCTGCATGTCCCATGCCACTTTCCATGACCTTTGAATATATCAGTCTCTGTGCTGTAGTGGAATCTTTGGTTTTGCATCAGAGTAAAATAAAATAAACCCATCACATTTGGAACATAAAAAAAAAAAAGAAAAAGAAAAAGAAAACTGGGAGCTGCGATGGTGTCGCCACACTGCGATGGCATGTGGGGCCGGCGAGTGACTGCAATGACTCGAGAAGGCACCTGGTTTGTCACCGCCATTGTCACCACTATCAGTAAAATGCAAATGACGTTAAAACCTTAATCATAATAACATGACTCGCAATATTGTCAAAATAAAGGCAAGAAAAGTAAGTTTTACAGAGGAACCGTACACTGATTCATTAACTGTGTGTGTTTTGTTTTGTTGCTCACCCAAGCATCATCGGTCTGTGAACAGAACACACCAAGGCATGTGCAACAATAACTAAATTCAGCTCACTTTGATATTTTGCCAGCTTGCAGTTATCAAAAAATTACTCACCATTTAATACATCTCTTTCTATTTTATTACTATGAAGGTAAATTTATCAAAGCGAGAGGCTTGAATGTTTTTTTATCTAACGGTTTGTTAACTTTATTTATAATTTATAAACATTTAGACATATGATAGGTGGGCCTGAGCCCCACAAATGTGAGTCCTGGGCCAAGGCAGGAGGGGAGACTGAATTAGGAAGGGGCACAGAGAGGGCTCTTATCTTACGGTTCCAGAAATTTCCATTTCCCTCCTAGGGGGCAGGTGCCTGAGTGTTTGTCTCGTCATTTTTCTATAACCTGTATTTATACTCTATGTGCTTTTGAATGCTTGACATATATGACAGTAATAAATGAGATGAAATAAAAATACCAGTGAGAAAAGGGACTCGCCTTGGTCCCCACACAGGGAGGTCGTGAGTCCCAGATGAGGTCGCACCTAGGACCGACGACCTCGCTCTGCTGCAAACTGTCATTACTGTTCACTTGACTCCAGCCCGGGAGGCTGAACATTATCGGCTGTTGAGAATGAAAATCCTGTTGGCATTTTCCTCCCCAGAATTTGTAATAACCTGTTTGCTTTTATAATGATTCTAAACACAGGACTTGCCCATTTGGGGAAATTTGGAAAATAGGAATTAAAAAACATGCATATATCTTACTACCCAGGGAAAATAACTACAGAAACACTGGCATATAGATGGCATTTCAGTCTTTTAAAAACTGTCTCCCTTCCGATCCATAACGTCGTGTGGTTGAGATCAGTCTCCCCATACACTTCTTTACCTAGTCTCTTTCCCTTCACACGCCAGACTTTTCCCCACGTTATGACAAACTCATTGTGAGCATCTTTGGTGCATAATTTCCTTAATCATTTCCTCATTACAGAACAGTTAGACGAGCTCTAATCTCTACTGTCACAAATTGTCCTCTTCCTAAATTTCTGCGTGGACGTCCAACTAGTTTCTTAGCGTCTAGAAATGTCCTTGAGAGAGTTTTTCAGATTCCAGAAAAATGGGAAGACATTTCTTTTATACGTACACGTTGCCAGCCTTGCCTGTGAGGGCACAGACCTGCCATCACCCCGAGATTCAGCCTCAGTGACTAAGTGAATCTAACAGCCACAGGGACAGACTGGCCATCACAGCAGGCTTTGCGAAACATGGTCTGGACGAGGGAGTCACAACCTCGCTAAGCCTCGAGTTTCCCATATGTAGCAGAGATAGAATCGTGACTTTCAGGCTCAGTACCTGTAAGGCTGAAAAGCAAGATGAGCGCACACGCCACTCGATGCCTGGCACAATCAGTGTTCGGTAAGTGACAACGAACCCTAACATTTCCTAAAAGTGCCTCCTTCCTATTCCAGCAGCAAGTCCCAGGTCAGGCTCCGACTGGGCCTACCCGGCAGCCCCGGAGACTGAGGGCCCAGCGCTGCCCAGAGCACCTCCCAGCAGTCCTCAGGCGCACCATGGACTAGCACCCTCCTCTGCGCCGGGTCCCTGGAACTGCCCGCCCAGGCTCAGATAAATGATGTCCCCGTATCATCAGGATAAAAAATGTGCTACTTGGAGATTTTCAAATCATCCAAACCAAGATCAGAAGCATCTTCAAAGAAGTGAGTGTCTGAAATGTGTAGATAGATCCGGCACAAATTGTCATCGACCCATAAAAGCAGTAAAGGAAAGAGGAAGGGGGAGGGGGAGAAGGGAGCCCTGCGGCCTCCCACGGTGGCACGGCAGGAACTGGTGCTTGCAGAAGATCTCGGCAGCCGGCTCCAGATCCTCAGGTTCCATACCCATGAAGTTAACCAACCATAGACCATAAATATTCAGGAAAAAACAACAAAAGATAACAATACAATAATAATAAATCATCTGAATTTTTAAAAAGAGTACAGCCCAACAACTATGGGCACAGCATTTACATTATATTCGGTATTAGGAATAATCCAGATGTGATTTAAATACATAGGAAAATGCCTGTGGGCTGTATACCCAAAGACGATGCATTTTACATGGGGGATTTGAGCACCCTCAGAGTTTGGTTCCATGAGGGAGGGCTGGGGGGTCCTGGGATAGTTACCTGTGGCTACAGAGTGACACTGCTCACTTTTACCAATTAAGTGTGGAAGAGTGCATTGTTGCGCAGATTGCACTGTGGTGAAGATTGCACTGTGGTAAAGATTGCATCATGGTGAAGATTGCATATTGTGAAGACTGCATTGTGGTGAAGATTGCATTGTGGTGAAGACTGCATTGTGGTGAAGATTGCATTATTGTGAAGACTGTATTGTGGTGAAGATTGCATTATTGTAGTTCACAGCCATGCCCAGTGGGCCAACCCTGCCTCTCTTCATACTTCCTGCCCCTTTGATGCTAGACTTGGCCAAGCAACTCGCTGTGGCACATCCCCATTGTGACGTGAGTGGTGAGGCAGCAGGAGCCCTTCAGGGTTCTGCTCTCTCCCCTCCCCTCTGCCTTGACTCCAGCGTGTCCCACGTGGGGGCTGCTGCCTGGCATGGTCCAAGAGTGACCACCCGACACCACTGGTGAGGAATGCACTGTGGGAGAAGAGCCAAAGGGGGCAGCGCCTGTGGCTCAGTGAGTAGGGCACTGGCCCTATATACTGAAGGTGGTGGGTTCAAATCCAGCCTTGGCCAAACTGCAACAAAAAAAATAGCCAGGTATTGTGGCGGGAGACTGAGGCAAGAGAATCACCTAGGCCCAGGAGTTGGAAGTTGCTGTGAGCTGTGACACCACAGCACTCTACCGAGGGCAATAAAGTGAGATTGTCTCTACCAAAAAAAAAAGAAAAAAGAGCCAAAGGGACACTGGTCCCTCCAGCACAGTTCGGCTGGCGCTGCCTGATGGGCACAGACACCAGGACCCAGGGAGGTCGAAGGACTTCCCAACACTGGGGAGCTGGTGCCAGAGCCCAGGCCAGAAGCCATGTCTTCCTTGTCTGTCCAGCCCCATCTGCTTCTCCAGGCAACTTTTGACCAGGACACAGTGGGGCTGCAGGACAAGCCTTTGACCTCCATCCCAAACCCAGACATTCTAGGGGAGGGATCTGTCCCTCTGCAGCCCTTCATGGGGCGACACAGCCCCTGTCAGATGGGAGAAGCCAGCCCCACCCTCAAGCTCGCAGGTGACTGACTGGAAGCACAGACAGGACAGGATGACTTAATGGACACTCAATATGTGCCCTGGGAGCAGGGGGGGGGACGGGACAGGACAGGACAGCCTAATGGACACTCGCTATGTGCCCCGTGGGGGACAGGACAAGGCAACCTCATTGACGCTCACTATGTGACCCTATGGCACACAGGACAGGGCAGAACGACTTAATGGACACTCACCCTGTGACCCTGCGGTGCCCAGGACAGGACAGGATGGCCTAATGGACGCTCGCTCTGTGCCCCGCGGGGGCTTATCTAGCCCTCACAGAAACCTGTTCGCCAAGGACTGCGTCTATTCTCTCCAAAATTCTAAACTCCAAAAGAGCTTCCATAAGTCATCTGGTGCCAGAATCTGACCTGAATTCTCCCGAGACCATTTATAATCTCTGTCTTCTGCTTTAGTTTGAGTAGTCATGTCATGCTACTGAAATGTCAAATATCATTGGGGGTATTTGCAAAGTTACTGATTATAACACACACTGTATTACCTTTCCGAAATTCAAAGACAAAGCCGAAACGTGAACACTGCCTGCCCTGGAGCTCTGGGCTAAGAAACTGCAGACCAGCGTCAGTGTCCCCATGTCAGAGGGTGAGAAATTAACTTCCCCAGGACACAGCATTGCTAAGCAACAAAGCAAAAGATTAGACTCTGACCCCAGGGCCTGTGCTCTGGACCCAGGCCTGGCCCTGCGTCCTGCCCTGGCTCTAAAGCCACACAGGGGTCCCCTGACTTGTGAGTTCTGGGAGCAAGAGCTCGGTGAGAACTGCACATTTATAAAGGTAGTAAATGGCTTTATTTCCAACACGATGGAAACAGGGCTATTAAACTGACTTTTCTCATTGGGATCTCAATTCCAGTCTGCTATTATGGCTCATAAATGCCACGCGGGATCTCGGACCCCGAAGCCTGTGTCCAGGGAAATTGGAGGTGCGTTCATCCCCAGGTGTGGTTGACGTGGCCAGGCTGGGAGTCAGGCTGGCTCCCTCTCTAACACATTAGTTTAATTAAAAGCAGGATGGCTGCTTGGCTCCTGTTGGAGGCAATCGTTAGACAATCAAAATGCTTGGGTACAAGGAAGTAATTGCATTTCACAGAGACCTTTCAGCCATCAAGGCAGAATCAATCAATAATTAAATTGGAAGTGTAAATGAGCTGCTCAGGCCCACGGCTCCCCGACTGAGAAGACACTAAATGAACCTCAGAAGGTGCTGGAGGCACAGACACGGGGACACAGTCCCAGCCACCAAGGACTCCTAGGCCCACCACGTGGCTGCTCAGGAGGAAGCCCAGTGTGTCCTCATCAGGAATTGGAGGGAAATGTGGACACGGCTGACTCTAAAATATCATAACAGCATCCTGTCTTCTCAGTTGAAAGAAACTAGAGAAACAGGGAAGGGGAACATAGTGGTTATTACCATTATGGAACAAACCACCCCAGACACGGTAGGGTGCGATCAGTAAGCACTGACTTCCCAGGCATCTGCAGGTGGGCTGGGGTGTCTGCTGATCTCAGCTGGGTTTCTTCCTGTGTTTGTAGGGGCAGGGATCCTCTGGGCTGGGCTCTGCTGGGTGGTTCTTCTTCACGCTGCAGGTATAGGGTGGTCAGGCAGCTCTGCTACAACTCCCTCCCATTCTCCTCCTAATCTCCCAAACCTGTGAGTGTGTTACATTATGTATAATAGCAAAAGAAACTTTGCAGATGTGGTTAAGGTTTCTGACCTTGGGCTGGAGAGTTATCTTGGATTATCCTGGGGGGGGGGGCTGATGCAATTGCAATCGTCCTTACAAGAGGGAGGCACTCACTACTCACTCCCAAGAGGGAGGAAGATGCTATGAAGCAAGAAAATGGGCGTGTCTCAAAGCCAGCAAAGGCAAGGAAGTGGGTTCTCCCCTAGAGCCTCCAGAGAGAAATGCAGTCTGCTGACCCGAGATCCAGGAAGCCAGAGGATCTGGTGTCTGGGAGGGCCCACTTCTCAGCCCATGGACAGCCCTCTACTAGGTGTGTCCTCGCAACGTGGTGAAAGTGGTGAGTAGGGCCTCCTTTACAAGGGCACTAATCTCAGTCACGAGGGGTCCACCCTCATGACCTAATCACCACCCAAAGGCCCTACCTCCTAATCTCACCGCCTTGGGGGTTAGGATCTCAACATATGAACCTTGGGGGTGGGGGGACACACACACACATTCCCACTGTAGCACACAGACATATGGACATACACATACAATTATAATAAAGTTCTACTAAAAAATACATATAATGTGAGATGTATTCTTATAATTTCCATTGTTTCATTAAAAAGTAAATAGTTTTAGCCTGACTGCGACCCACTGGACTGATTTCATGACTCTGAAAATACTGTTGTATGCTGGAGACACCTGGCTGAAATCTAACCTCTTGGTCTGGTCACTCTGAGAAACTCCCAAAGCACTTATTTTGCCCACCGCCCCTGACGGCATCCCTGCAACCCCCTCTGGTCCCTGTCTGTGATTATGAACCTTTTCTCAAGGGAACACCTTCCACTCCTCTTTAGAGATGTTGCTTTTCATGCTGAAAACACTCTTGGTAGGTGCTGATGCCAGATGGAAGTATCCACATGGAGCAAATCGAGTCACCAGAATGCCTTTGTGCTTGTTTGCAAGTGATTACTGAGGAAGAAGCTGACTTCTCAGTGCTCTAAGAACAGGTGGAACCACTCTGTTCAAGACAAGGGGAAGAATTTCCAAGGTGCACCAGATGGGCAGGAGGAAGGGAGGCTGCCATAGCAAGATGGCCCCCAGCAGAGTCCTGCAATGCAACCCCTCGCCTCCCAAGCTACAAGTCCTTCACAAACATGGGGGTGTGAGGAAGTTTCCAGAAACTAGGGGAGGAGCTGGGCTTTGTGCCCAAACTAGCTGAGTACCATTTAAGTATAAAGTGTAGACGCTGGAAGCTTGGAGCCTGCAGGGACTGAGAACTGGCAGAAAGAACTAGGCAGGATCTGGGCTCACTGAGAGCTGTGGAAATGCGTTCAGGTTAAGTGCAGCTCACACTCTGCAGGTCAGGAAGCCCTGCTGGTACCAGAGGGGAGTCTGACGCTGCCCGTGCCCTTGAGGAGGAACTCACAGCATGATGAGAGGCAGGCACAGCAGTAAGGCCAGTGCTCCGTGGGGGGGAGAGAGACATGGGAACCGGAAGAGGGGACAGGTGACCTTCCTGGGGTCAAGGAGGGCCCAACAGTAGAGAGGACGTTTGACCTGTACCTTGAAATCGCTTGCTGTCTGGAGATAGAAGGGTTGGGCCTCAGAGAGGTAGAACAAACAAGTCTACAGAAGATGTAGACTTGGCCTCAAGCCCTGGGAACCAGAACTGCAGATAAGGGGCCAGGGAAGCTGGCCGATGTAAAGAGCCCCACGTGACTCTGATTTTCAGCCAGGTCAGGAGACACTGTCTGGAAGAAGGACTGCCACAGCCGCTGAGCCACCTGCTGTGTGAGCAGGGGCTGAGACAGACCCTCTGCCCAGCAGCTCCCCTCAGGGCTCAGACCCTGTCCCAGGTTGCTCGGGGCCTTCTTGGTGAGGCTGTTGCGGAGACTCACAGGTCATGGGCACCCCACAGTTTCCTCCCTCCTCCCCCCAACACAGGGGGCCCCTCCCCAGCCCTGGGACTGCGTGTGGTGTCCCAGCCAAGAACTTGGTCCTGCTGCCGCCTGTGAAACATCTCACTTTGCCCGGGCCCTGTACTTCCATCCTCCTGGGGACAGGCCTCATTTACAGCACAAAAGGAAATGAGCCTCTGAGATGATTAGGATTTTTCAGTAAGATGTGAGCTGCACAGAAAGACAGCATGATGAAGCGTCTGCACTCTCCCTGCGTCTTCACCCGCTCTGGGGGGAGTGAGTGATGTGGCTTGGAGGGGTGTGCAGGCCACTGTTTCCACATAACTCCTTTGTCCCCTGCAGGTGGGCACAAGGAGGGGGAGTCTGAGCGTCTCCTGAACCTTCCCTGTACTCCTCACTAAACTCAGGTAAACTTCCGAGGTTGCCAAGAAAAAGAGGCCGACAAGGGCAGAGCACCTCTGACTTGGCACATACCGTCCCCCCTGCTACCCCAAGTGCCGTGGTGCAGTTCCCCTCCCTGGCCATACTCGCAGCAATGAGCATGTCTTACCTCTGAGTTCCAAAATCAAGGGAGTTTCTGTAAATCTCACCACATGCATTGCATAGGCACTTCCTGCGTCTCTGCCACTGGTGACATCAGAAGACAGCAGTGATGGACACACGTGGTTTCTATACTTAAGGCAGCCCAGCAGGGATGGCCCATGCTGGGAAGCCAAAGGGACAGTCTGGAAGTGTTGGAAAGCAGAGAAGAGCTGGGCACTGACCCTGAGAGCTGAACAATGGGCACAGGGAGCAGTGACTCCAGCAGCTAAGCAGACCTCCAGCCTGGCCACTGACTGCCCGAGGCTGAGGTCACCGTCTCAGTTCATACCCTGTCTGCAAGCCAGTTACACCTAAAAGGCTGGTACAGAGTGCGCAGAGCCCCAGAGCAAAGCCACACTGGCTATGAGAACGTCTCCTTCACATCTGTGGGCTTCCCTCAGTGAGCTCAGTCCCCGGGGGGAGGGACAGAGAGACCTCACCTACTGTGACACTTGACCTGACTATGCCCAGAGGGCGAGCACAGGGGTGGCCCCAGGAGGCCTCCTGGAAGAAAGAGACCCTGAACGGAGACTGCAGTGCGCACAGAGGGAGGCACACAGGAAAGGACGCTCCAGACAAAGGCTTAGAGGACGGAGAGAACCGCAGCACAGGAATGGCCAGTTACACGGCATAAGGAGAGGAGTGAAACCCCAGGATGAGCAGACAGGGTCCCTGGACGCCAGGGGCACATTCATAAATAACAGGGGAACTCCTGGGGTCTCCATGTCCTTGTTCTGTGGCAGCTGAACCTTTTGAGATGTTACTGTAGTTTAAATTACATATACATATATGTTAAATGTTTTATAGGTAGATGCATATTTATATAATTTAAATTATATGTGCATTTATTGACCAATAAATTGGTTTTATTATGTTATGAGCCTAACATAGTTTTATGTGAAAGCTATTTGTTTAAATACGTTTTTAATTTAAAAAATGAAATTGCAAAATATCTATGTACATTAAAGCAAAATTTAAAAATTCTTTAAACAGGCTCGGTGCCTATAGCTCAGTGGATAGGCACCGGCCACATGCACCAGGGCTGGTGGGTTCAAATCCGGCCCTGGCCTGCTAACCAACAATGACAACAACAACAACAACAAAAATAGCCTGGCTTTGTGGCGGGCGCTGTACTCCCAGCTACTTGGGAGGCTGAGGCAAGAGAATCGCTTAAGCCCAAGAGACCGAGGTTGCTGTGAGCTGTGATGCCACGGCACTCTACCAAGGGCCACATAGTGAAACTCTGTCTCAAAAAAAAAAATCTTTAAACATTAAACTTTTAAAACATTAAAAATGAAAAAATAGAATCGTTCTTGGCACACAGTGGACTTGGATTACTTCCCTCGTGTGTCCATCCTAATGCTGTGCCCACGGGATTTTTCAGAAGAATATTGTTAATGTGATCATATTATTTTAATTTTTTAAATAATTGTGTGTAATTGTCTTCAAATTGCATTTTACGGTTTAAAATATTTTAACTGTTAACATTTCAACTGACGCTTCTCAAGAGCACTTAACATTTTAAACTGAGTAAAGCCGATCTCCGTGAGAACGGAGGAACCAGTAAGCTCCGTAAATTCCGTTCAATGAAGAACATTTTCAATCCTAACATTTTCCCATTACAATGTATAAATATTTCAGCAGAAACATTGTCATAGATACTGCTTTTTTGCATCTATTCAGGGTACCTTTTTCTAACACATTTTTTTCACAACAAAAACATGTCAAGTACATCGTGTCTATTCATGATTCTTCTGAATGTTTTTACCAAACTTAGAGGCTTTAAAATTCTAGGCCTTCTCCATTTTATCCATCCCAACCCACAACATAAGTGTATCCAGTTAAACAGAAGGACTTCATTAACTATTCTTCCCTTATATCAAGATACGCCACAGTTGAAGAATTCCAGAATAAAATCTTGTGCCCTGAGCTTCACCAAGCAACACTTTCCTCCCTTGACTTCCTAGGGGTGAATGTCAATGTCTTTCGCTCCGGAGCTTTGTCTCAAATAATTACAACTTGTTACGATGTTAATAACCGACATTTGGGGCTTCTATTCGCTGACTGCTTCAGTGAAAGATTTCCAACTGATTTTAAAAAACTGTATCCGAATCTTAAAGGATTTTTTCACAAAAAGTTTGGTTCCATCATAGGACAGTGGAGCTCACATATGCATCTAGTCTCACGGATAATGAGGAAAATGAGAAAAAGTGAATATTACCATTCCAGAAAAAAATATTATAGTTTTTTCATATTTAACGTTAACTGCATCACAGAATGGTTTATTTCAAGTTATTCTGGGCACACACATAACAGTTGTGCGTTTAACAACTACGGCTTCTGTTTAAATTGGTAAATTATCACAGCTTGTTTTAATGGGGCACAGGCAGCCCCAAGGGCATTTCTGAGCCTAATTTAGAAGGAACATTGTTTGTAGCATGACATTAGCTTCACCAAAACTTGTTTTCATGTCATAGCTACAAGAACAAATAATTTGGCCTTCCGTGCTGGGTTTTCTACTGAATATATGATCACATCATTGTCTTACCCCCAACAAAAGGAACCTCTAAACCTTTACTGATTCTGTAAATTATGAAAAGGACCAAACTGTCATTGGAAGTAACTGATTTTCTGTCTGGAGAATCCGGTAATAATGATATAAAACTGGAATCATTTAGCTGTTTCCGAGGTTCTTTTACGGACAGAGTGAACATGAACTTCACGTGGGCGTAAGAACACTTGGAAGTGGAAACTGAGCAGGACTGATCTGGGGATCCGCTGTGGATCTAAGCAAAAAGTCACGCTTCTCAAGGAGGGATGCACACGGGCTGGGTCACCATCCTCAGGCCCCATCTTCCCAAAACTTGGGCCACCACATCCTCCAAGATCCACTCCCCTGCTGTCACTGCGATGTCCCTGCCATGTCCCCGCGTGAGCCTGGGGTGGGGGTGGGGAAATGCTGTAAATATGTTGTGTAGGTTCCGTGCTCATCATCAGCTCTCAAGAAACAGAAATCCAGGCAGCCGCGGGGGCTCACGCCCAGAGTCCTGACACTCTGTGTCGATCGTCTGAACTTAGAACTTTGAGACCAGCCTGAGCCAAAGTAAGACTCTGTTTCTATGAAACATAGAAAAACTAGCCAGGGATGGTGGCTTATTCCTACGGTCCCAGCTATGGAGGAGGCTAGGGCAGGAGGATTGCTCAAGACCAAGCGTTTGAGGTCACTGTGAGGTGTGACCCCACGGCACTCTAGCCTGTGCGAGAGAGTGAGACTCTGTCTCAAAAACAAACAAACTTAAAAATAAAAAAGAAACAGAAATTCTGAGGCCCCATGTGCTACAGGAGCTGTAGACACCCCATGATCTGAAGGGCCCCCGGGAGGCTGGGTTTGCAATCTGTTTGTCTGTCTTGTCCGGAGCATCACCCATCCACTCAGGAAAGTTACAACTGCAGAGAAGCCAGCGTGATGGCTAAGCCCACTGCTGAGCTGGAGGCTCGAGTCCATCGTGGAGTCCGTGAACGAATGGATGGATGAGCCAACCTGGCCCCCAGCCTAGCCAGCGACATGTGGGAAACAGGCCCAGAGTAGGCATCTGCTCCAGAGTCATAGGCACTGGATCCAGGGAGACTTCTGGCAAGAGGTGGGCAGGGGTCAGGGCCCAGGCCTGGGTCCTCATCCATCTCTTGGTTTTTGGTGGCTCAAAAAACCAAGAGGAGGCCATTTAGACCAACAGAGCCTGCGTGGCAGGGGCAGGCACAGCCCAGCACAAGGTTTCTCCTCCAGGTGCCTGGCCTGCAGTGACAGGACCCAACTCAGTGCCACTCCTGGTGAGCCTGCTCGCATCCCTGCCCCCATGACTCCCTCTCGTGCCTGTGCCCCCATCCCTGACCTCCATCCCTGCTGCCCCCACCCCACCCTCTGTCCCTACTCCCATCCCTGCCCTTCTGTCTTTGCTCCCCTGTCCCTAGGTCCCCCCCCACCTCATCCCTGCCCTGACAAGCCCTGCTGGGAACAGCCAACCCTGCACCAAGCCCCATGTGGCACCTCCAGCATGCAAGGGTGTGTGGGGTTCCTCAAAAGGGGCTCTGTCCAGCGTGAGTAACCCAGGGCAGCCTCCCAGATCTCCCCCGTCCCAAAGCTGGCAATGGGAGCTGGCTGCCTCTGCAAACACAGCTCTTCCTTCCCAAACAATCCCTTTTTTTAAGTTTAACCAACCATAATTTTCCTTTTATGCCCCTGCATTTGTTTTCCAAGATGATTACCCATTCGTGGAGTATTAATGATCTGTTAATATGGGAAGACTAGGGAGAGGGTGGGCTGGGAAAGAACACACATTTCTAATCAAATAAATTACATGGATTTTCCATTAAAATGGTCCACTAATAATGGACATTTAGTCACAGTCTTTCCCGGACAGCTGCTGCCAGCTCCCCTCCTTCACAAGGCCACCAAACCAAGGTCTGGACAGAACACAGGCTACCCGGGAGCCTCGGAGGGCCCAGATCCTTGCGCTCTCTGCAGAAATAGACCAGACTTGAGGGCTGGTGCAGAAGGATGAGAAAATGGCCCTTGCCTTCAGCCCTGCTTTCCCCAAATCTTCTCGCCCAGGGCCAGGTTCACGCCTCCCACCAGCTCTGTCCAAGTTCCCCTTCTGTTCCACTGCCTACAGCCACAGCAGGAGGTCGGCCAACTGCCCCCAGCACCCCTTAAATAGGGAGCAGCCCACACCTATTCCCACTGCTCAGCAAATGCTGTGTCTCCTGATGGCCTTGCCTTGGTGGCACTCTCATATATGAGAGCCACTTCAGCTAGCCATGAGCCCATGTGCCCCAAATAGATCACTGAGTCCAAACAGAAGCAAGACTGAATTTGGGTGCCAAGACAAAGGGCTTCCATGGGGCCTGAGTCATGGCTGACCCAGGGGACACAGGCAGCACCAGCACCCAAGGACTCCCATTGTTCAGTTGGTGTCCTCCACAGGTCAGCTGCACTTGGGAAGGGGCCCTGCTCTGCACCTCAGTCTTCGTATCTGTAAAGTGGGAACAGTCATTACTGTGCTCCCCCCACCAGGTGAAAGAGAAACAGGGTTATCATCATGACAACCAAAGCAACAGTATCAGGGCCAGATACTACCTACACTGCTTCAGAGAGGCAACCTCTAATTCAGAGTCATCATGACGACCAAAGCAACAGTATCAGGGCCAGATATTGCCCACACCTCTTCAGAGAGGCAACTTCTAATTCAGGACCCCCTGAGGAATCTCTGTTCCACCTGGCAGGGAAATGAGGCTCACAAAGCCACCCTGCCTTGCCCCCAGTGACGCTGATGAAAAGGCAAAGCTAAGGCTCCCACACCCCACGCCACATGGGCCTCTTGTACACTGGGAGTGTGTCTTCAGTCACCTGGGTTTGGGGACCTCTCTCGCTCCTTCCCATGGCCCCCCAGAATCCAAGGGAAGCATCTGCCTTGGGTTTGATGAAACCGCGTCTTGGCCAACATCACAGGTGTTTGGATCTGAAGCTGACACATGGCCTCACAACCTCAAAAGAAGTGAATCTTCCCAGCACCTGGCAGGCTGGGAGAACTCAGTAGGGTGGGGAGCTGGATCCCACAGCCCCCCGCCCTTGGGACAAGCCTGGCCTGTCCTATGAGCAGCAGGAAGTCGCTGCAGATTCCCGCATCTGAAAGCAGGTTCCACAGAGCCCTGGCTCTGCCTTCCCACAGCTCCATCTCTGGACCACGGCTGCCTTCCAGCTCTGGACAGGCCTGCTGACCACTGTGGCAGCATCCTCTGGAGCTCTAAGTGCCCAAGCCATGGTCATAATGCTTCAGGGCCCTCTCACCTTGGGAAGCCCCACAGGCCAAGGGTGAGACCCTGCAGAGGCCCCTCCACAGTGAAGGGGCAGAAAGTGGAGCCTTCACCTCTCCGGTCTCAGTCTCCTCACACAGGAAATTAAATGTTTGGACACGACGACTTACATGACCCTCCCAGGTCACTACAGACTGGAGTCACCTGCAGGGGAACATGCCCGGGTTCCTCCCTAGCTGACCTCCTCCCCAGGTGACCTCCTCCCCAGGTGACCTGCTCCCCAGGTGACCTTCTCCCCAGGTGACCTCCTCCTTAGGTGACCTCCTCCCCAGGTGACCTCCTCCCCAGGTGACCTGCTCCCCAAGTGACCTGCTCCCTAGGTGACCTCCTCTCTAGGTGACCTCCTTCCCAGGTGACCTTCTCCCTAGGTGACCTCCTCCCCAGGCAACCTCCTCTCTAGGTGACCTCCTCCCTAGGTGACCTCCTCCCCAGGTGACCTTCTCCCTAGGTGACCTCCTCCTTAGGTGACCTCCTCCCTAGGTGACCTCCTCCCCAGGTAACCACCTCCCTAGGTGACCTCCTCCACAGGTGACCTCCTCCCCAGGTAACCTCCTCCCTAGGTGACCTCCTCCCCAGGTGACCTCCTCCCCAGGTGACCTTCTCCCCAAGTGACCTGCTCCCTAGGTGACCTTCTCTCCAAGCGACCTTGTCCCCAGGTGACCTCCTCCTCAGGTGACCTTCTCCCCAAGTGACTTGCTCCCTAGCTGACCTCCTCCTCAGGTGACCTTCTCCCCAGGTGACCTCCTCCATAGGTGACCTCCTCCCCAGGTAACCTCCTCCCTAGGTGACCTCCTCCCCAGGTGACCTCCTTCCTAGGTGACCTCCTCCCCAGGTGACCTCCTCCCTAGGTGACCTCCTCCCCAGGTAACCTCCTCCCTAGGTGACCTCCTCCCTAGGTGACCTCCTCCCCAGGTGACCTTCTCCCTAGGTGACCTCCTCCCCAGGTGACCTCCTCCTTAGGTGACCTTCTCCCTAGGTGACCTCCTCCCCAGGTAACCTCCTCTCTAGGTGACCTCCTCCCCAGGTGACCTTCTCCCCAGGTGACCTCCTCCCCAGGTGACCTTCTCCCCAGGTGACCTCCTTCCCAGGTGACCTCCTCCCCAGGTGACCTCCTTCCCAGGTGACCTCCTCCCTAGGTGACTTTCTCCCCAGGTGACCTTCTCCCTAGGTGACCTTCTCCCCAGGTGACCTCCTCCTTAGGTAACATCCCTGGAACCTCCAGGGTCACTTAGGACCAGAGTCCCCGCAGGGATCTGGAGAGCCCTGGCCTAGGTGCCACTTGTGCTGGAGCAGAGCCCTCAGGGGCTTTCCCTCACCAACAGATTTCAGCTTTCATTTCTGAAATGTTTTTTGCATATTCGTTTCACATTCTGTCTGATAATTCCAGCACAGGAAATCCTTAGGGGTCTAAGTCTGCTGGTTATGATTTTGCTGATTCTCTCTCACAGCAGTTTATTTCCTGGTGTGTTGGTAAAATCTTCATTATGAGCTCATATTCTATTGATCTTAATCTATGAGTGTCCTGAAGGCTTAAATTGGGATTGCATTCCCCCAGGAGGGGTTTGTTCTTCTTCCTGCAGGAGCCCAGAGTCCAAGCTGCCCTGAGTTCACAATGCACCTAGGGGCGCAGGATGGCTGTGGAAGGAGGGGCTCGGCAGGTGGAGGAGCAGCCTTTGGGGCAATGTTCCTTACACACTTAGGACTCATACTCAAGCTCTATAAAGGCTTGGGAGTCTTTTTTTCTCCTGATTTTACTTTTTGTGATGCCTCCCACTTTTCAGCAATACACCAAAACTATGTCTGCTGTGGAGTTCTGCTTCTTCTCAGAATATAGGCGATAAAGACCATGGTTCTGCTGTGACAGTGAGGAAACACCATTTAAACTACAAAATCATACTGTTTACGCCTTTGAAGAGCTGTAGATGCAACGAAGACTAAATGAACCCATCTCCAGATAAAGACAAGGTCTTCCTAGGCGAGCAGGGACCCCAGCCTGGCATCCTGTCTGGGTGGCCACCTCGTCTGGGAAGACAGGCAGGCAGAGGAGTGAGCCTGGCAGGGAAAGAGACTTCAAGGAGAAACCAGCCAAATGTGTAAGCTCTGTGGGCTTCACAGACAGACTGGGATGAAAGATCGCACAAGCTAAAATAATGCCTGTGACCCAGACAATTCTAGAACAATCCCTCACGCTTCTAAGTAGGAAGGGAACCAGGGTGCAGTGGCAAGGCTGAGAGAGAGAGAGAGATCTTGTATTCTCATGATAATGTTTGGATTCCAGGTTCTAAACCCCTCCTGGAGACGGAGGCAGGTTCAGAGGCATCAAGCTTCATTCTCAGGACAGTGGAATCCACGGGTCCACTGAACATAATCAAAGTTGTCACTGAATCTGCAGCCTTCTCAGTTCCTGATAAGACCACAAAGACCAGCCATCCATGGAGGTTGCAAGAGAAATTAGAGGTCAGGGTTGAGCACAAAGAGATATTAGTATGGTCTCCTGGGGCTTGCGAGTCCTGAGAATTTCAGAAGGAAAGACCCAACCTCACCCTCAGTACACTTGAAACCAGAGATGAAAGCTGTGGCCCATCTACAGATCAACCAAACTCTTGGCTGAAAACTCACCAAATAATCAAGGGGAAGAAACATGAGTCAGGTAAGGAAAGATACTCCATGACCCAGACGGGTTCATACAACAACCTTACATTTTTATCATAAATGTGTTAACTTGAGCCCAAAAGCCTGAGGTTGCTGTGAGCTATGACACCATAGCACTCCACCAAGGGCAACATGTGAGACTCTGCCTCAAAAAAAATAAAAATGAAAAAGACCCTCGGCAAACTAGGAATAGAGAAAATTACCTTAATCCAATGGAGTAGCCACCAAAAAAAAAAAAAAATTGGCACAACTAACATCAGACTTAACGAAACACTGACAAAGGCAAGCGGCTCCCTTTCCACCGCCTCTGCTCCACGTCAGTGGGAATGAACAGCTGGGCGGGAAGGTCGGGAGAGAAACAAAGGGGCAGGCAGGACGCTGGGCAGGCATGAGGATGGGCAAGCATGAGGCTGGGCAGGAGTGAGGATGGGCAGATATGAGGATGGGCAGATATGAGGATGGGCAGGCAGGACGCTGGGCAGGCATGAGGATGGGCAAGCATGAGGCTGGGCAGGCATGAGGCTGGGCAGGCATGAGGCTGGGCAGGAGTGAGGATGGGCAGGCATGAGGATGGGCAGATATGAGGATGGGCAGGCAGGACACTGGGCAGGCATGAGGATGGACAGGAGTGAGGATGGGCAGATATGAGGATGGGCAGGCAGGACACTGGGCAGGCGTGAGGATGGACAGGCGTGATGGTGCACATGGAAATGCCTAAGAAACCTACAGAAAGAAACCACTAAAATTAAAAAGTAAACTTAGCAAAATTGCAGAATAGAAAGTTAATATGCAAAAATTAATTGTATCTCTATATACCAGTAAAGAATGACTGAAAAAAAGGAATTTTTAAGTACCATGTATAGCAGATCCAAGAACACTCCATGCCCAAGAGTACATTTAATAAGATGCACAAGATTTCTATAACATGGAAAAGACACTTTTAAACATAGAAAAAAGACCATTGAGAGAGATTAATTTTTAAAATACACGAGTAATTTTAAATACATAGATTGGGAAATGCAATAGTGTTAAGATACTGATTCTCTGGGCTGGTCGGTAGAGCCCATTCAACCCCCATCAACGTTCTAGCAGGCTTTTTACAGAAATTGAAAAGGTGATTCTAGGGTGGCACCTGTAGCTCAGTCAGCAGGGTGCCAGCCACATACCCCAAGGGTGCCAGGTTCAAACCCGGCCCAGGTCTGCTAAACAACAATGACAACTGCAACCAAAAAATAGCCAGGCATTGTGGCAGGTGCCTGTAGTAGCTGTAGTCCCAGCTATTGGGAGACTGAGGCAAGAGAATTGCTTGAGCCCAACAGTTGGAGTTTACTGTGAGCTATGATGCCACGGCACTCTACCGGGAGCAATAAAGTGAGACTCTGTCTCTTAAAAAAAAAAAAAGAAAGAAAGAAAAACTGAGGCAAGAGGATTGCTTGAGCCCTAGTTGGAGGTTGCTGTGAGCTATGACACCATGGCACTCTATCTAGGGCAACAGCTTGAGACTGTCTCAAAAAAAGGAAAAAGAAAAGGAAAGAAAAAGAAAGAAAGAAAAGGTGATTCTAAAATTAATCTAGAAAGAGCTCTCGAAAACCTGGGGAAATCTTGGGAAAATCATAAGACTAAAGTTGGAAGACATCCTTCAGCGTCAAGATTTCCCACAAATCTGCGATACTTAGGAGCATGTGGTCTTAGTGCCGAGACAGACAGAGAGGTCGATGGGGCAGAAGAGCTGGTGAGTCTGCGGAGGCCCCAGTGCGGGTCTGTGTGCAGGAGACACTGTGTGCAGGAGACAGCGCTCACTCTGCCTCCGCCTCACAGCATTCCAGGCACGGCATAGACCAGAGGTGATGGGGAGGACCACGACTTTTCTAGAAGGAAACCTGGACAAACATCCTCACTGTCTTGGTGCAAGAAACTTTCTCAGAGAGGACACAAAGCAGTAATCACACAGCAAAAACATAAATTCATTTTCTTCAAAATGTAAAATGTCTTATCAAAGGCAGCATTAAATGAAGAGCAATCCACAGATATCAGGAGAAAATGTCCACAATACAAATATATGACAAGGCACTCCCAGGTATGATACATGAGGAGCCACCATAAATCAGCAACATACAGACAACACAGCTAAGAATGGGCAGAGCCCTGGGCAGGCGTGGGCACGGCAGGTGGGTGCGCACAGCGCTCAAGCACATTTGTCACCCGGAAGTGGGGCTTGAAGCCACAGTAAGATGCCACCTCACTCTCACCAGAAGGGTCACAAATTAAGGCTGACAGTGACCAGTGTCAGTGAGGATGTGGAAGGCCAGGAACTCTCACACACTGCTGGGGGCTGTAAAATGGCTGAACCCTTTTGGAAAGCTGTCCGGCAGTGCACACTAAAATTACACACACATTTACCGAGCACCCCAGCACCGCCAGTCCTAGGAATACACGGGAGAGGGCGTGGGGCCAGCGAAGTCAGCATCACAGTAACTGGAAACTTAAAACACCCCAGATGCTCCTCAGGAGGAGACAGGACAGCCAGACCCCGACAGCGCTCTGTGAGGTCTACTGGGAACTACTCAGCCACCCAGGGGGTGGAGAACTGGGCCAGCGGGCATCGGCCGTAGGGGAAGGAGCCAGACCTAGAGCCCGCACCACAGGTGCTACCTGCACAGTCCTGGAGCCTGCACAGCCAGGCCACATGGACAGCCTCAGTTCAGGGGTTTCTTTAAACAAGGTGGGGGTAATATCTGAGGGGGAGAAGAAATTTCTGGAGTGATGGGAATGTTTTATTTGAGTTTTGACTACGCAGGTGACTCATTTGTCAAAGCTCATCTGACTGTAAACTTGAGGCTTCTATACTGACCACCTCCCAGCAGAAGCAGGCCCCAGTGGTCTCCCCTGGAGCTCTGCAGGGGGAGGGCACCCCACATAGCCAGAGGCTGCAGCTTCAGCAGAGAATCTCTTTAGGTATTTTCCAGAGCAGCTCTGGGCAGCCAGGGAGCCACTGGGGCTCTCATCACTAAGGGAGGTAGCTCTGAGGGATGTGAGGGCCTGCGAGGTGTCGGGGGCCGGGGGAGGCCACACCTCCTATCAGGAGGTGGGGTTGTAGCACTTTGTGGCTTCATGCCTATGAGGGTGGCACTGAACCTCTGACACCACGCTGACACCAAGCGAGGCCAGTCCCCTCCACTGGCACCAGCCTGGAGCTCAGACGCTGAAGAGGTATTCCCACAGGACCCCGAGACTCCCCATCTCCCTGAGACGATGTGGGCAGCAGCCTCATCATCACCAAAGGCCAGGCTCGACCTGTGTGTCCTGCCTGCCCACCTGCCCCACCGCCCCGGGATCACCTGTCACACAGTGATTCCAGTGAGACACTGGCCATGCCACCTGCTATATGTTACCCCACTTTGGTCAGTCAGATGCCCCCGTCCACCCCACTTGACCAGTGACATTCCCTAGACTCCAAGGCATTCCTCTGCCTGGGACCATGATTAAGTTTTTTTTTTTCTATAGAGAAAATGGATTTAAATTTAATTGCGGCTTGAAACAGAAGGGGTGGGGCAGCAGGGGAGGAGGGCCCGGAACAGGGAGAGGGAGAGGCCTGATCAATCGTTTCAATTTAAAGAGGCTGCAGCAAAATGGTGAGAAGACAAAGTTATGTGCCTCCCGAAAATGTGGCAATAAATAAGGGAAATCACCCATAACAAATGGCGCCAGCTGCCGAGACGAGGAGCGGAGCCAGGAAATGTGAAGGGGGAGCGGCTGCCACTGGCGGGACGGCTGGGGCCGGTGGGATGGGGCAGAGAAGGAGGCTGGGTGCTCTGAGACGAGCACTCCCAGGACCCTCTTACCTCTCAGCCTGAGAGCCCTGGAGGGCCCCTCGGGGCACCAGAAAGTCCTTGGGGGAAGTACCCAGGGACTGTGGGTTCCACGGTGCAGACTTGGCTCTCAGCCATCATTCCACAAACACTCAGTGAGCCGGAGGGGGCTCTAATGACCTCACACTGGGTGGGTGGGGAGTGAGCCGGGGAAGGAATCCTGAGACTGTAACTCTGAGTCATGTTTTCCAAGTGAGGGAGATGACCAGAATGTGGGGAATGGCCACCCAGGGCAGGGAGAACTGCAGCGAGTGCAGTGGGGACCGTAGTGGGTCCATGTGGCTGGGCTGTGGGGTGAGCGGTGGGCACGTGGCAGAGGGAGCTGGGCAGCTGTCAAGGTCTGATCAGAAGCCTGTGCTCATGCCCAGAATTCAAAGAACGCTTTTCCCCATCTCGGTTCATCCTGACGACAGCTTGGCCTTACACGTGAGGGAACAGGCTCAGAGCAGGCAACTGGTCTCCCCAAGGTCACAGCTTCTGACACCAAAAGCTGTGTCCTTTCTACCCACAACCTGCTGGACTTCCAAGAAGGCCACTCCCTGATGACCCATTTGGCCCTTGAGATCCTGACAGAGGCCAGGTGGGGCTTGAACTGGCCTGGGTCTGTGGGTTGGGTTTGTGGAATGACGGCCCACTTTCCCCTCCGGTCCAGGAGTGTTCCACAACAGGACGTCCCCCCTACATGGAAACATGAGGGGTGGGAAAAAAGAGTTCCCACCTAGCAGCTCTGAGCTGCAGCTAAGCAGACAGAGCATAGGCTGGCACAAGCCTCCTCGGGTCATGACATCCATGGCCAAGTCACCTTGATTGAATCCCAGTTTTCCCCTGGAGAAATGGGGACAGTGGAACCCCAGGGCTGAAAGGAGCCACAGACACTTCCAAACCCAACCTCTGCTGGTGCCTCTGGATGTGGAGAGCTCATTGCATCTCTGGGCCATCAACCTCAGACCTGAGGGCTCAATAAGATTTCTTACGTATTGAGCCAAAATCTCTCTTTTTCCCTTGAACCATGAAGAATGCATGTGGTTTAGACAGTGTCCTCTGAGCCCTGGCCATTCTCCCTGCCTTTCCCTCCCATCTTCCATCCTCGGGTCCCCTCAGGGCAAACGTTCTCTGTAGAATCACCAGTCAGTTAGAATAACCTCAGTCCTCATTCCTTCTTGAGAGTGAATAATTTTTTCCAAAATGCTTCCTGCCTTCATCATATGTGGGCATAAAAGTCTGAATGACGAGAATGCTGGAGTCCACACCGCTGTGCTGTGTACCATGGGCAAGTCACCCTGGTGCCGCTATGCCTCAGTTTCCCCACATGTAAAGTGAGGACAGTATATCCTCTTAGGGCTTCTGTGAGAACTAAATGGTGTAATTCAGGTAACCTGTTTAGAACAGTGACTAGCAAATCGTAAGCACGGTATAGGTGTTAGCTGTCATCACCATCATCCTATCAGCAGCAGCACCACTGTTATCTCCCCCTCCACCATCCCCATCCCCTCCATCATCCCCATCCCCTCCTTTATCCCAATCCCCGTCCCCTCCATCATCTCCATCCCCATTCCCTCCACCATCCCCATCCCCTCCATCATCCCCATCCCCTCCATCATCCCCATCCCCATCCCCTCCATCATCCATCATCCCCATCCCCTCCATCATCCCAATCCCCATCCCCTCCATCATCTCCATCCCCATTCCCTCCATCATCCCAATTCCCATCCCCTCCATCATCTCCATCCCCATTCCCTCCATCATCCCAATTCCCATCCCCTCCATCATCCCCATCCCCTCCATCATCCCAATCCCCGTCCCCTCCATCATCTCCATCCCCATTCCCTCCA
>CAUYTI010059571.1:0-22536 GCA_963575145.1 Galago senegalensis
GCCTGTGGTCCCAGCTACTTGGGAGGCTGAGGCAGGAGACTCACTTGAGCCCAGGAGTTGGAGGTTGCTGTGAGCTGTAATGCCACAGCACTCTACCCAGGGGGACAGCTTGAGGCTCTGTCTCAAAAAAAAAAAAAAAGATACATTTAAAAAAAAAAAAGGATTTGTACTATGTTTGCACAAAGGAATTGATTAGGCATTTTTATTCTGGGTTTTTCTTTGGGCTTCATCATTGTAAGAAATAATTTCAAAAATTAACCACAATATATGGCTGCCATATCTTCTTCTGAAAAATACTGGAAAAAAGAGAATACTCACTATTTTCTTCCAGTCTCATGCTAAAGAGTATTGTTTCTTGAGAAAAATGTCATCATGGACAAAAAGGAATGCCCAAATATATTCCAGCATAGTACCTCACAAGAATGGGTAGACACTATATGTATGTTACAATATGTTTATGATAACAATCCTACTCCAAAGGTGGAGTATTTAACTGAAGAAAAGCTGAGCTTTCAGATAGATTGAATTGTTCAAGGTTACAAAGTACCAAGTAACAAAGCAAGAATGGAAATCTAGACTTGGAGACATGCTTCTGTTCTTCCCACTTAGAAGTGCTACACCAGGGCTGAGGCCAGTTCTGACCAAACCGTCTTTTATTTACTTTTTTTTTTGAGACAGAGTCTCACTTGTTACCCCCAGTAGAGTGTTGTGGCATCATAGCTCACAGCAGCCTCAGACTCTTTGACTCAAGTGATTCTCTTGCTTCAGCCTCCTGAGTAACCGGGACTATAGGCGCCCACCACAACTCCCAGCTATTTTTAGAGATAGGGGTCTCCCTCTAGCTCAGGTTGGTCTCGAGCTCTTGAGCTCAGGTGATCCACTCGCCTCGGCCTCCCAGAGTGCTGGGATTACAGATGTGAGCCACCCACCCATCCCTGACCAAACCTTCTTAGTGGAAACTTATAGCTTGGTACCTCCTGTGTTATTAAGGGAATGAATCATTAGTACTTGGCAACATTTACCAATTCCTAGTGAAGAGATTATACAACACTCTTTACATTCAATCATTTACTAAGCAGCTAAATTACTATTTTAATCTAATGTGAGAACAGCTCTGATGTTGTTGTTAATAAGAAATAGCCATATACTTATTAGTGACTCGCAGTCTTAAATAATTGATACTCTATTCATGTTGCAGCGTATAGGATGATATTTACTGGAGCTTAGCTTAATTTTATTGCATAACTTGAAAGGCATAGATATTTATGGGATTTAAATCAGGCATTTTAAATTGGAGGAAAGTAAGTCATATTTCATAATATTAGAATCCGGTGAATAACAAATCTACTTCAACTTTTTCTAGCCTCGCCTTCTAAATTTAACTCTACATGATGAGCAAGATTATTAAGATTTCAAAATTACCCCTGGATAGGTCTAGTTTAAAATGAAATAAGATCAAAGAACAGGAAAAATTATAAAAATTTGCTTCTAAGTTAAAACCAACGAGTTAAAATGTAAGTTATATTGCCACATAATTCAGCTACCTTGATCTACTCACCAAAATGCACCAAAAATTTTGGAAAGAGAAAGGAAGTTGCAGGTGCACTGGAAATTCGTAATATTGGTAAATGATTTCCCAGTTTAAAAAAATAATTTTTAATTCAGGAAATACAAGAAGGGTCCTCAGCCATAGCTAAAAGGATAGACAGCCTAATGGCAGATTTCTATTTAAATCATTGCTTACCTCAACCTCAGAACCAGCGATGGGGCAATGTGAACAGAAAAAAATATGCAAAGAAATAATGGATAATGGATAGACATTTTCCAGATTTAATGGAAAATATAAACCCACAGATCCAACAACTACAGATCCAACAACTACAATAAGCCACAAGCAAAAAAGAAAAAGAAAAAAATAAGAAAACTACACCATGGTATGCCATTATCAAATTGCTCTAAAACAGTGATAAAAAGGGAATCTTAGGGAGAGGGGCTGGAAAGGCAGGGGAGGGGGAGGCATGCTACAGAGAGAGAAACAAAGATCAGGCTAGCAACAGATTTCTCACCAGAATCAATTCAAATGAGTAGACAATAGACTAACATATTTGAGTACTGAAAGATTAAAAAAAAAACTTAATATTCTATATCCATATCCAGCGAAAGTATTTCAAATACGAAGGTAAAGTGAAGAATTTCTCAAACATATAAAAGCTGACAGAATTCTTCATCAGCAGATCCACATGATACCAAATATTCAAGGAAGAAGATACAAAAATCAGGTGTTTTCTTCAGGCAAACAAAAACATGATAAAATATGGAGATATGGGTTTAGATAAAAGAAATAAAAATGACTGAACATGGTAACTACACGAATAAGTATTCAAGAATGGGTTTATAACATCTGTATAAGCAAAATGTATGAAAACAATATACTTTAAAAGTAGAATTGTGAAACTATAATACTTACTGTAAAGGGGATTGGTATAGTAGCACTTGAAAGTAAACTAAGTTAAATATGCAACTAGAAGCCTCAAAGCAACCAAGTAAAAAAATGAAGAGTAAGAGCTAATAAACCAATAAAAAGAGAAAAATGAACAAAAACAGATATAACTAATAGAAAACATGTAACATGATGATAGGCTTAAACCTATCTACATCAACATCCATATTAAGTATAAACATAAATTTTCATAACCCAAATTAAAATCCAGAGATTGTCAATTGGATACAAAAGCAATACCCAGTGATATGCCACATAGAAATAAGCTTTTAAAATATGAATATAGGTTAAAAGGAAAATGTTGAGAAACTATATACTAACAGTATATAGTACACGATAATACTAGTCAAAAGAAAGCTAAAGTAGCTATATTAATATCAGAAAAAATATATTTCAGAGAAAAGACTATTATGTAGCATAAAAATCATAACTTCGTAATATAAAGATGTCAACTTATCAGTACACTATAATGCCACTACACATTTCTTCACCTAATAACATTTCTTCGAAACACACAAAACCTGGTAGAACTTCAAGGAGAAATAGACACATTTATAATTATTACTAGAGATTTCAAATGATCTCTCAAAAATTGATAGAATAAGTAAACACAAAAACATGAAAGATATAGAAGGTTTGAACAACACAATCAACCAACTTGACCTTAACAGTTATAGAATGCCCCACCCAATAGCAGCAGAATGCATATACTTTTCAGAGACTCTCTATTTACCATTAGATTATAATCTCAATAAACATAAAAGGTCCAAATCGCAAGCATATACTTCCATCAAGGATTTTAAAAGTTTTCAGAATAATTCATTCCATAAGATTCATTGATAAGATTCATAAGCTCACAGATGAGGATAAAATTTCTTACACTTAGTGACTATTTTAAAAGCTTAAACCAGAACCTACTATGCAAGGGCACCCAAAGAGAAATGCTCCTCAAAGTTGGGCTGAGTTCTTAGGAGGAGTTCTCCACCAACTGTTGACCTAAAGAACATTGCCTCACACATACACAAAAGGCCATAAATACCTCTAGCAATGGTAAGAAGGTTGTTCCTTCTCCTTTCCTAATATCCCCTCCTAATCTCCCCTCATCCAGTTAAAATTGTCCTAGATTTTATCCATCCTCCAAAATGTAGACGCAGCTAATAATTTTACTTGAAATGATTGCCAGTCTTCATTAGAGAATTTTACATAAAATATGGTGTGTACCTGACAGCACTTTAGATTTAGATAGCAGCAGCATTTTAGGTTCAAAGTAGTGATTAGCCACAGAATGAGGCCAACAAAAGATAGAATAAGTGATGACAAAGAAAGGGAACATTTATAAGACAAAAAAATAGGATCAAGGCAAACCATGACAGAACCATATTACAAAATTATTATACAAATTCTGTCATCTAGATTATTCCTCTTAAAGGAAATGTGATCTTCTGCATCACACAAAGTTACATCCTTTCTACAATGATCATATAACTGTTCTTCCATTTGTCTTCTTATAATGCTTGGCTATCTTGACAAAGAAAGTATTTTCTTGGCGTATGCTTTTCCATATCTCTATCCATTCTGCAATCTGTAATACACTTGATCCTTCTTCCTTTAAATCTATAGGAGTTTCAGGTCAAGCTGACACACATGACAAAGCTTTATAGCAGTGCTCAGATGCCACCAATGAACAAGAATCCCCAGGAAGCCGCCTGAGTGCCAGCCCCTCCAGAGTTCATACTACTATTAATCTATACAGCTCCTACCCTGTGGTGAGAACCTTAATGATTCCATATTCTCTAGTACACTGGGATGGTACTCTTGAAGGTCAAAGAGAGAGCTGCCCCTAATCCAGGAGGCTAGGAGAGAGAGAGGGAGGGATGGTAAGAAAGGGAGGAAGGAGGAAAGAGGGAAATTGAGAGAGAGAAACATGTGTCAGGGAACCACCATAAAGAGTAACCCCTGGAATAAGATTCACAGTGAGTTGTTTTTTGTTGAAGGGGGATGATAATTCAGAGCACGTTTTTAACTGATGTATAATAGTATATATTTGGGGGGTTCATGTGATATTTTGACACATGCATACAATGTACAATGATCAAATCAGGGTAATGAAGTTATGCATCCCCTTAAACATTTATCTTTTTATTATGTTGGGAGCATTCAACTTCTTCGCTTTTAGCTCATTTGAAATTGACAAATTATTGTTAACTATAGTCTCACTTCTGAACTGTCAAACACTAGATCTTATTTATTGTATTTAACTGCATTTTTGTTCCTATTCACTAATCTCTCTTCACACCCCTAGCCCTTCCCTTCCCAGCCTCTTGTAACCACCAATCTACTCTCTATCTCCATGAGATCTACTTTTTTACCTCTTGCATATGACTGAGACATGCAATATTTGTCTTTATATGGCTGGCTGGTTTTACTTAACATAATGACCTCCATTCCTATCCGTGTTGCTGAAAATGAGAATTTCATTTTTCATGTCTGTATAATATTTCATTGTGTATACATACCATGTTGTCTTTATCCATTCCTGCCCTGATGGACACCTCTGTTGGTTGCACCTGTTGACTACTGTGAATAGTGCTGCAGTAAACACGGGAGTGCAGCTATCTTTTTTTTTTAATTTTTTATTTCATTTATTTAACAAACTTTTTTATTATTAAATCAAATACAAATAGATCTTGGATACATTCATGCATATGTGGAGTACAATGTGTTAGCTATCTTTTTAATATACTGACTTTGCAGCAGTGGGATTCCTGGATCATGCAGTAGCTCTGTTTAGATTTTTGAGGAATTTCTATACCGTTTTCCACTGTGGCTATACTAATTTATGTTCCCACTCTTTCAGGGAGAGTTTTGTGGAGACTGTATCTCCTTCTTCAACCTTTTCTCTTCTTCTCTCCACTTAATTTCCCATTTCCCAGCTAGACTGATGCTTTAACGATTGTTAGAATGGGCTAAGCTCCTTCCAAATCCGGATCAGCTCACCCGCAGTTCCCTGTGCCTGGAACGCTCTTCCCTTGCCTTTTATCTCACGCATGTTAGATGTACTGTCTCTTCACAGAAAACTCTGTCCCTCCTATCCAATTATTTTCCAGTACAGCACCTTTTAAATTTCCCTCACAAATTCACATCATGCTTTTGTTTGTTTGTCTGTCTATGGATTAACTACTTTACCCATTGGAATGTGAGCTCTTTGTGAGGAGCAACTGTCTATCAAGATGGCTGTTGTATCCCTGGGGACAATCTCAAGGACATGCAATGTCTGTGCTCTCAGGACCCCACTTTTAGGAGGGTCCTGCCCTTGGCTTAATACTCTTTTCAACCTTAAATTCTTAACAATTTCATCTGTGAACTTGTATTTTTGTAAGTGCAAGGAGACAACAGAGCAAATAAATGAACAGAGGAACTATATATACAAACTGTATGTTCACATTCTTTGCTGCACCATTCACTTACAGCATTTGCAATGTCCCCAGCACAGAATTCTGAGAGTTCGGTGTGACTCAAAGCAAGTACAAGGTAAGCCTGTCACATCTATGGCTGAATGAGGGCTCTAACATCCCCAAGATGCCACCTTTTCCATTGCACCAAAACTTGATTAGAATATAGAAAAAAAGGCAAAGGCAGGTTACCTGCCTGATTATATCCTTTCTTACTCATGTTACCTCCTTGTATTAACTTGTAACCAAACATTTAAAATGATGGCATAGATTAAGGAAAGGGAAAGATAGGGCAACCCACAGCTCCTTGTCATTTCAATACTTCCTCACTCATCAATAATGCACAGGTAGACAATTTAACAAAATGCATATCAAGACCTAAAATAAAACAGTTGAATTAGCTCTCCATGGTATTTCTACTCTTCTGGTATAAAAGTAATACACACACATATATGAGCTACAAAAATACAAACTATGTAATTTCAGCAATTCCTCATACCCACTAAATGCTCTTATACTTGCGTTTAAAACTTGCACTGCACAATATAAAGATGAATTAAAAGATCATGCTAATAATTGAACATTTTGATATTTCTTTAATTAAAATGGCATTAGCAAATAAAAACTATAACATAATAAGTTAAGAGAAAAAGAAGAAAAAGTGTTACAGTCTAATGCCTGTAATGACAGGCATTCATTTTTTTCCTAGTTTCCTAGTTTTTGAATAAAGGAAACTGCACTTCATTTTGAGCTGGATCTCACAAATCATGGCCATCACTTGTTGAAATGGAAACTCACTGCATGTGCAGCAACCATCTTGGGTCCTCCACGTTACCTCTGAATGACTTAAAGACTTAGTTAAGCTCGAGCTGTTTGGTGTGCCATGACAGACGAAGTTATATCTCTGATTCGGGAATCTCATGTCTTCTGCTAGCGTCCACAAAACCAAATAGGCTAATTCATTAGCTTGAAACTAGGCTAAAATCTCAGACTTTGACAGTTTTACGCCAAACACAAGTCCCAGGAAAATACATAAGATCTTCAATAGTCACAGAATTCCCAATCAGATTAGCCTAGTTTAATATCTTTTCACTTAATGCAAATTCTTTCCCTCATGATCTTATCATTTGTTGTATCACTTACTTTTGGTGACATTCTCTTCCATCCAATTTGGTCAAACCACACTAGTATCTTTGTTTCATTGTATACTTGAAGTAAGTAAAATGCTAACATTATCCTTAATTTGTCTTTTTCCAAGAGCCACATTAACTTGAATATTTTCCTTAATATACTTAATTCATTTTATTTTTACCATCTAATACTGACAACTTTTCTTTTCCTCAATAATAAACATGATTTTTTAATAGCCTATCACAGAGAAATTTTTTCTAGTGCCATGTCTTTATTACCTATTCAAACATTTTGAAGAGATGGTATTCACATCAACCAATCTTTCCTAATTGCTACAATCTAACTTCCTTTATACTACTGATCTACGTCATCAAGCTTCTAGCAAAGATAGAAGAAAATTGCTCTAAAAACCTCTCAAGCACATTATGATCCAAATTTTGTTGAAACTCTATATGCATATATGTTATAATCTGTATATTTTTGTAAAAGCATGGAAAACTTTGGGAAAGTACACAAATTAGCTAAACATAACTACATATATGTGGCTCGAGAAGCAGAAAAGAAGACTTACATGTTTCTACTGCTTGAATTTCACAATTAAAAGCTTTTACTTTTATAATTGAACAACTCCAACATTAAGTTTTACCAAATTTTTCACAAAACACTTGCCAATAACAAAACTCTACTTTTCACTTGATGTTTTCTTACTCAAAAATTCTATAATTACTTCCTGTTCTCTACCATATGGAATACAAAATCCTGCTCTTGACACTCAGAGCCTCTCAAAAGTAGTGCTTATCTTCCACCCTAGCTGGTCATAACCATTCTTATCCCCTGCTCCTCCCCATCTGCCATCATTGGTGGAAATCGTTCAGCAAACCCCTCCTACCAACAACGCGGGGGTCATATTAATGTTTCCAGAATTATTTGCATGCAGAACATTTCTTTTTCTAACCTCAACACCACTTAAATCTATTCATCCAGCTCCAACCCATATTTGTCCTAAGCTTTTCACTGAGCTTCTATTAACTTTAATGACACTCAAACATAAGATTGTACTGTTTGCCTCTTAATTTGATCTTGTTCTTCTGTAAATGTTACTCTTAAAGCCATGCATAGAGATTTTTATGTTTATTGAAGGTGGAAATCATGTTTTATATTATTGTTATCTGTAACATAACTTAAAAGCAATGGACTCTATCAATTAAGAGGACCTGGTTTGCCCTCTTCATACCATATAAGGAAAGGAAGTCAAAACCACAGTAGGTTCCTATCAAAAAAGAGTCTCTCTAAGGAGAAATGTGCATATACTGCTTCAAGGTGTTCTAGCAAGAGAATTCCTTGCCTTATAAAAACAATGGCATGATTGGGTGACTATAATTAATAATTTTGTCTTGTATATTTTAATATGCCCAGAAGAGAAGATTTGGAATGTTCTCATCACAAAGAAATGATAAATGTTTGCAGTGATAAATAAGCTAAATACCCTGATTTGATCATTACACAGTACATACGAGTATTGACACATCACACTGGACCTGATAAAAATGAACAACTATGTGTCAATTAAAAAATAAAAGTTTTTAAAATGGTATTACAATGAGAAACACTATATGCATATAATATAAACACTGATTAGGGACAGGGTTACATTTGGTGTAGTCAATTCCAATTGCATAGTAAGTTTGGGCATGAGGGCAGAGCTTGTGGCTCAAAGGAGTAGGGTACCGGCCCCATATACTGGAGATGGTGGGTTCGAACCCAGTCCCAGCCAAAAACTGCAGAAAGTTTGGGCATGATTGGAAGGGGGTGTGCAACAACAACAACAAAACAAGTCCAGAAAACAGAAAATTTGAGCTATACTATTAAGGGTTAAGGTAGGCTTAAGATCTTAAGAGGATTACAGGTACTAATGCCCTCTAAATTATCTTGTTGAATCTGGCCAGGTTGATGAATGTAATAAACAATAATGTTTTATATCCATGTTGTCTTGTTATATTACTTACTAATATCACTGTAGGAAAAGAGCCATGAGCTAGAGAAAGGTGGAAGCTCACTCTTATGGTGCCTGTGGAAGTAGGTCAGCTCTTGAGCTGTTAAGATTGTTTGCCTTGCCTATCTCATAACTCTCAGGAAGTTTGGGGCTGCCTAAAAATTTAAATAGAGCAGGTCTGAGTTCAACCCTTGGATTGGAACACTCACGGTTTTTCTTTAGTCTCGAGTCTCCTTTGTCTACTAATGCATCTTCAATCCTCTTCTCCCTTTTCAGCTCTGTTCCTGTTGCTCTACTACTCACTAGCTTAAAGGACTAAAGGAACAAAAACACTAGGAAATCAACCTGGACTGGTTTTCTAGAAGGCAAAGCAAAAACAAAGCTAAAAGCAAACAAACAAATAAAAAACAAAACAAACAAACAAACAAAATAAAAACCCTCCACATCTTTAGTAAGATTCCAGGCCAAAGCTACTGTTTATAGGTAATTTAACAGATAGTCACTATATATCATAAATGTTCTAGCACATAGTGAAATGAAGCCATTATTGGTATCTTCAATGATTAGAGACACCTATATTTATTTTTCCATTACTAAGAGTTCTGTTGGTATCATTTTTCTATCAGAAAAGAAAAATGACAGCAAACAAAATCTCAACAATGTAAATGCTTTGTGTTTTCACCTACCCTAGAAACTATGGCATACAGGATATCCATATCAGGGAAACCACATGATCACAGTAATGCCCACAAAGCATCCACAAGTTTGGTGTCTGATGAATGTTTTTTAGCAACTGAAAAGAATGCCACCAGCAACATGAAACTGATTTTGGCTGCATGTGAAAAATCTTGAGGGTAGAGCTATATATTCAATGACTCAAATAAGATTTGTCTTTTATCTCCCACACAGAAGAGAATGTGTTCATTATTGCCAAAGATGTTAAAATACAAACAACAACAAACATAGGATGACATGTATGACCAAATCATCCCAGTTTACCCAGGTCTTTCCCAGATCTGGGAAAGATGCACTGAAAGATGCATGTTGTGAGAGCTCCATTAGTACTGAACAAACTTAAATGGCTGTTCACAAAGGCACGCACCTTATGGGTTGGATTAATGACTAAGTGTTAACTGTAGACAAAACTGAAAAGTTATATCCTCTCTAGACTTCAGTGTCAGGTTTAACACCAGAATATATTTGTGTGACCCAGCAAAACACATTATTATGCGCTAACAGCAATATCAAACATTGATTATACCCAAGCCTCAACATGAGTTGACACCCTGTATTGTCTCTGGTAAATATCTCAGAATTCCAAACTCTATCTACACAATACCAACTTAAGTTTAACTCTTACTTTATTGTTAAAGAAAAAAAAAATTTTAATGCAAGTTTAAGTTTCTTCATAGCTAATACTTTAGTTTGATTTAAAATATAAAAACTAAAGGCTGATGCATTATAATATTATTACTATAAATAAGTATTCATTGGATTCTTTCCTCAGAGGGTCTCTTGGCACTATTTAAAGGAAAGTTATCTACTGCAAAAGGTTAATCAACTCAAACTCAACAAAAGGTCTGACTTTAATTGAAAGTCCAAATGTCAAAATCTGAGACAGGCTTTAAATAGAGCAAAACAAATTTAACATGTGGCATGCTAAAAATTCTCTTGTTTAAATTTGCATTCCCAAATCCTTACTAGAATGACAGTAAATAGTTTGTGAGAATGACAGCAGACACTTGCTAAAATGACAGTACACATTTTGATGATAATTTCAGAACATGTGCATGAGGGATATTAGGCTATAGCTTAATTATCTTGTAATATTTTGATCGGGCCTTAGTACCAGGGTAATGCTGGCTGCTGAAAAATAACGTGGGAAGTGTTCTTTCCTCCTTCCTCTTCTACTTTCTGTGCAAGAGTTTTTGTAGAACTCATTATTTCTGTCTTAAGTGGTAGAATTTGCCAATGAAATTGGGCATGGATTTTCACACCATTAGAATGTTTCCAATTATGAGTACAAGTTTAACTAATGGATAATCTATTCTAATTATCTGATTCTTCTTGAAGATATTCTTGTCATTTGTGTTTTTCAAGGAAATCACAATTTCAGCCAAGTTGTCAAATTTAAAGTTTTTTCATAATATTCCCTTATTGTCTTTTCAATGTCTAAAAGATCTACTTATATTCCTTATTTTATTTCCAATCTAAATATATGTATTTTCCCTGTTTTTTTTTCTTTTTCAAATACCAGCTTCTATATGTATTGATTTTTTCTTGTTTTACTGATTTCATGTCCATTTATTTTTGCTCTCACATTAATTCCTTACTTCTACTTCCTTTGAGTTACACATTATATTTGTTCTTTTCATTTCCTTATGGCAGAATATTAAGTCATTGATATGAGATCCACACTCTTTCTAATATCAATAGTTAATGCTATAGATTTCCCTCTGAGGACTGCATTAGCTACACCCCACAAATTTTGAGATATTGTACTTTCATTTTCATTTAAGAAAAGATTTTTTAAAGGTCTCACATATTTATTACTGCATCAGCTTATTAGTGAAAGGCATATAAACAAAGAGAAAACTCATTTTCCCAATGAAACATGGCCAACTGTCCAACTGATGACATTTTCGGCTTGATATGATAAGATAATAGTGACCATTATACAGCATAGGTATGTGCCATCTCATGTGCAGTTCCTTACAGACCCAGCTTGGTTCTTCTCCTGTGTCTCCTCTTTGAGTTGTACCTGATTTTATTACCAGTTTACATTCTAATCCACTGGGGAATGAGACGATTTTGTTTTTGTTTCTTGGCCAGAAACTGCTTGATTCTGAAAGTCTTGTGAGAAGACACAACAAAGATCTTTTTTAAAAAGAAAAAGCAATGTTTTAATATTCCTATAACTTCCTTTTTAATCCCTGGATAGCCTGATAGTGGACTGCTTATTTTTTTCAAGTATTGGGAATTTTTCCAGATGTCTTTCTGTTATTGATCATAATTGCTAGTTTTAATTCAATTGTAGTAAAAAAAATAACTTGGTATAACATTAATTCTTCTCAATTTATGAAAGTTTGCTCTGTGGCCTGGAATATAGTCTGTTTTGGTGAATATTGCATGTGCACTTAAGAATAATATATATCACGCTGCTATTGGATGGAGTTGTCTATAAATAACAACCCAGTCAAGTTGGCTGATTGTATCCTTCAAGTTTTCCATCCTTACGCATTTCCTGTCTATGTGTTCCACCAATTATTCATCTCAGAGTCCAGGAATCACCCATTATAATTGTGGATTTATTTCTCTTTTCTAGGTTATTAGGTTTTGTGTTGTTTTTTGTTGGTTTTTTGCTTCATTATAAATCTCTCCAATTAAGGGCATAAATGTTTGTGATAACAGACGGATTATCATTTAGGACATAGAGATATGAAGAACACAGTCAACCAACCAACTTGATCTAGTTTACACTTATAGAATGAAGCGGTCCACTATTTGCACTTCTATTCAACAAAACAATAAGTATAAAGAGATCTATATAAAAATATTTACTGTAGTTCTGATTATACTAGCAAAAAATGTGAGAAAAAAATTGTCCAGAAGTAGAAAAATAAATACATAGATTGTAGCTTATTCATATGAGGAATATATGAAGTAACTGAAGTAAATAAAACATTATACATAAATTTGATTAAATCTCAGAAACAAAATGTTGAATGAAAGAAGCAAATTAGAAAAGAACATATACAATACAATGGAATTTAGCTTTACAAAATCAATCAAATTAATTTATTTTCTCCAGAAAAAGTAAGCACACAACATAATCAATATCTACCAAGATGATATTTGATAAAACCCAAGAAGTTCTTTTAAATACATTTTTAAATACAACGTAAAATAAGAGTCTGGAAAAACATATAATTCGATATAAAAAACATATATTGCAAATTCTAGAGCAATCACTATAAAAAGTTAATACAGAGATATAATTCATGATCTAAGAGTGGAGGTAAATTAGATTTATAATGAACATTAAATTAGTCCAAAAAAAGCAGAAAAAGATAAAAAAGGAAACAAAGAAGAGATAACATGAATAAAAAATAATTTAAAAAACAGTAAATTTTAAATCTTACCAATATTAACAATATGTAAGTATACATGGTTCAGACAATCCAACTAAAAAGCAGAGAGCCTAAGATTAGATGGAAAACAAGACCAGAAATCACAGAGCATTTAAAAGTAAAAGGATGGCTAAAAAAAAACACAAGGAAATGTTTATCAAAAGAAAGCAGGAGTCACTTTTGGAAGACAAAGTAGAGCTCTTACCTAGGAACATCTCTAGATTTAAGTTTAACATTACTAGGTTCGAGGTTTAACATTACTAAGTTTAATGAATGACTTTACATTACATTAAAGGAGATGATCCATCAAGAGGACATAACAATCCTTAATGCATTTGTACCTAATAATAGAGCTTTGCCAATGGAAAGAACCCTAACTCTACAAAATAATTCAAGGAGGCTTCCTCTGAGTTGAATATGTATAACCAAGGCCCAGAGAGCCATGCCTAGGAAGCCATGAGCAAGTGATCTCACCCTGGTTGGGTACTACATTTCAGAAACATGTGAATTACACATACAGTCATAAATCAATACATGGAAGGTGCACATTGGTTTGGCCCAAAAAGGCAGGACATCTAGGAGCAGAGATTTCAGGTTATAGATGGGTTTAAAGGTTCTTTGATTTGTAATTGATTAAAGAAGTGAAGCTTTGCAGCAGTTCTGAACTTGTGGATCGTGACTCCTTTGTAACAGTGAAAATACATGGCAGCATTAGGAAAGTTGAGAACCTGGGAGAGGCTGGAAATATTTCAGGACAAGGAAATCTGTTAATTAGAAAGACGCCACCAGACACATACTAAAACACAAGCGATGATGACCTGCAGGGGTGGTTTAACCTTTGTTTTACATGGCCTTATGCTTGTTAATGATTTTATATCTTATTGTTATAAAAGAATAACTTCAAAAGCCAGGGCACGACCAGCAGCCTCTGTCCTCCCTTCTCCTTGTGGCTGGTAACTAAGCTTTAGGGCTCTTTTATGGTGGGGTCTCCTTGGCCAAGAGGGAGTCCATTCAGCCAGCAGGGGGCTTAAGATCTTATTTTAGTTCACAGCTTCAGAATATAGGAAGCAAAAAGTGATAGAGCTAAAAGGATAGAGAAATCCACAACCATAGTAGGAAACTTCACTAGTTCTCTCTAATAAAGACAAAAAATAAAACATCAGAGAGGATATAGGAAACCTGAAAAACTCTATCACCAACTTAACCTAGTTGATATTTATAGAACACTCCACTGAACAATAACAGAATACATATTCTCTTTGAGTACACATGGAACTCTGAACAAGATAGAATATATCCTTGGCTATAAAATATATCTGAATAAATTTAAAGGTTCAAAACCATCAAAGTTTTGTTCTATGATCACAAAGGACTTAAGCAATGAATTAGTAACAGAAAGATACTGAAAAAAATTCCAAGTATATGGAAATTAAAAATATGTTTACACATAAACTCAGCAGTACAATAGGAAATCTCAAGGAAAAGTAGAAATGTTTAAATATAATAAAAATGCAATGTATGTAACAAAAGGTATGAAACAGAAAAAGCAGGGCTGAGAAAGAAACGTATAGCAGTGCCTGTTCATATAAAATAAGTTTCGAGTCAGTTGTCTGAATCATGACATTAAAACTAAGAGAAAGAAAGCAAGAGAAAAACCAAAGCAAGCAAAGGAAAAGAAATAATAAAGATAAGATCAGAAATCAATAAAGTTGAAAAGCAAACAACAATGGAGAAAAGAAAGGAAACCCACAGCTGATTGTTGAAAAAGATCAATGAAATGGATAACCCTTTAAGCAGACCGATAAACAAAAACAGAGAAGACACAAATGATCCCTATCAGGAAATGAATTACGCACAGCTACGTTCATTAAAATGGCGGAACTGCTATAATATAGTATTCAACAAAAAAATGTCATATAAAAGCTGAAAATGCAAAATTAAAAACCACATTATGAGCATTAGACACAACTGTGGTAAGACGATACAGAAAAGCATTAGAATGCAATCAGTTAAATCAGGAATTTGGTTACTTGAATAGGGAGAAGGAATGGCGTATTGGGGGCAGAGTAGACAAATGCTTTCAAAGCACCCTACTCACTGAGCCACGGGTGCCGCCCAATCTGAGAGTTTTTTTGTAATTCTAAAATTCCTTAACATAAGCTAGCAACTTCCAGGAAAACTGCCAAAATATATGCACAATTAAGACAAGATAAGGTTAGTAGAAATTTTTTTCTTTTCTAGCCATACTATAAACTTTTGCTACAAAGAGTCTGACAAAACAGCACTGACCTTACACAATGCTTTCTCTCCTTCCAAGAAGACCTACCACGTATTAATTAGATGTACCACTGAAATAAGCTGTGAATGTTGAAACCTCAAAGCTGGATAGAGTCAGTGCTGGCAATATTCTTTATTCAGAATCTCTACTTACATGAGTACATTTTTTTTTCTTCCAACCCAACCCACCCACTCAATAAGAAAAAATAAACAGGGATAAGGGAAATCAAATGTTTGAATGGTAGAGACTGAACCTTAATTTTTATATTAGTCACAAAACTTTCTGAATCAAAAAGGAATTGTCAAAATGTTCAATATGGTTTGCTTTTTTATAACTGTTTTTCAAAAGAATCTGAGGAGTGAACTCAGCATGTTCAATTCCCCACAACTATAAAACTATATCCTACTAAATAGGCGGATCACTAAATTGAATAAAGGAAAAATTCCAGATAAATCTGTTTATCAAAAGACATTCTTTTAGCAAAAAACACAAAGAGATGCTGTGCAGAGCTGCCCTTAACCTTCTGAGAATAGAGACAGATCAGCAGACAGAAAAGGGCTAAAGCAAGACTGATAATGTATGAAAATCTCTTTCTTAGCAAAGGTATGGGTATTTGAATGCATCAACATGATAATATGGAGAAATCAATAGTAAATGTAGTCGAAATCAGTGATTATTTGTTAGGGACCAATTTTGCAAATAGGGAGAAAAACACAAGTAATAACCTATTATTGTCTCAGAATTCCCTAAAACTACCTTGTTACTAACTCTATTTCATTAAAATATGAAATCTTGTGTTAAGACATTTATATTCTACATTTAGAGAGATTCACATGTACCCTTATAGGATGAAAGTATTTCAAATTGTATATAGAAACAGTACTCTGTACCCCATGGTAGTATTAATGTACACAGCTATTATTTAATAAAAAAAAATATGAAATCTTCCAAATCTTCCAACACGGACACTGTAGCAACACAGCAGGTATTCCAGCTACCCTGAGCAGCTCAAAAATGGTTTCCTGCACAATGCATGTCTCAGGGAATTTTATGGCCAGGAAAGAAATGGAAGGGGTTGTTCCAATGATTCACCTATAAGTCAACTAGAAACATCTACCAAAAGGTTTCTGCTTCTGTTCTAAATCATCATCACATTTAATTGAACAGGTCATAGTCTCATCAAAACTCAAATCCACTTACTTTATTTTGATGCTTAGAAATGTCTGCTTAATACAGAAAGTCAGCTTCTATCTACTGTGTCTTTTAAGTTTCCATGATTTTAGAAAAGGAAAATGAGTCCGTGCTCCACTGTCTCCCTTCACCCACTTCAGGATCATGTAGGGAGACATTCCCCAGCATTCATCACAAGATCCAGGGGCACTAATAGGCTGGGAGGATGGTGAGCAGGACAGGGCAACACAGACGCCTCACTCAATGGCCGGGCTGCCTCTGCTGACCAGTCCAGGGGGAAAGCAGCAGGTGATGCAGTCATCATCTGTGTTGATGCAGTCACGAACCGCCATTTAAAAAACAAGCTTAAAAACAAATTTTACAAAAAATACATCAAAGACGACATAACATTGATCAAAGGCAGGAATCAACAACAGAAACTAAAGAGGGAAAAAAAAACAAACCCAAGCTTTTGTGATGCTACTACAAAACAAATCTAGCATATTTTTCTAATTCTCAGAAAAATTTCTCAGTTTGTTTTTATGAAATTAATGCAGTATAGTGGGTCTCCTGGACTACCGTGAGGATAAGATCCCACATATGAATTTATTTAAAGGTGATTTTAAAGGGGAACAGTATTAGTCAACTTAGCCACTTACTTTTAATTTATCATTTGGTCATTCTAAGTGGGTGCTCCTTCTTTACATCCCCACAAACCAACACTTCCACAAACAGGGTGGACATTATCCTGAGCTCCCATTTACTTACACTTTGATTTATTTGGTATGGAGGCATTGTTTAAAAAAAAAACCAGGCTGTCTTAAAAATAAAGCATATTTAAAATAAAAGAAGTACACACTCACATTTATAACTTGGCAAAAGAGTTGTAGTCCCGCACTCTACCCAGGCCCTGAATACTGCTGGGAGTCTCCACCAACAGAGAGAACTGCAGATGAGCATGAAGTCACCACAGAATCTTCTGAAAGGTTATGTTTCTCTTTTAATGCACATTAAATTGACTAGTTGCCTCTGTATCTCTGTATGAAACAAGTGATTTCGTAGTGGCAAAGCTGGTGACATTTTGAAATCCTTTATGAGGAAAATCTAAATACCACCTCAGGCACACACAATCTAAAATACTCCAGAAAAAAAAAGATGACTATTCAAATCGTGACCCTCCCCCGTACGTAACATAGCTCTGTCTTCCTCAGCAATGTCCTGGTCTCAAGAGATGATGTTTCCCTATTCCTCAATGAGGAATCACAAAGAACAATTACAAAGAACTCTATAGCCTATGATTCCCTGTTAACGCTTGCAGATTAATCACTGTGAAATCAGCTATGCCTCTTGCCCTCTACCGGAAAAAAAGTAGGCCATGGGAAGAGTCACTCTTCATAGACCCTTGTACCTGCCAAATTGTAAAGGGTGGGGTGTGACAGTATGCCCACAGCGCTTTGAAGAATAGCTTTAATTGTGTGTATATTATTATTCAGCATACATACTCCTACAGTAAACATTAAATAGAAAAATAAACTCAATCATGACTGTTCCATGGGGGAAAAAAAAAGAATTGAACTGTGCTCTGCAGATCCACGGCAGGCACTTCTACAGATTCTAAACACACGTGGTGCACGGTGCACAGCTGTGGCCTAAATCTGGCCCGTGGGGACCAGGATGAAAGAAAACACAATTAGAGGTGAAATAAGCAGGTGTTTCCCTTTGTTTGTTTGCTTTTGTTATTTGAGTGGGAAGAACAAGACAACTTCCTGCACGGCAAAGCACACAGAAGCATTCAAACTCTTCTCTAATTACTTTGTCTCTTAATGGCAAAGTGACAGTGTTCTTCCTGCAAATAAATTTATCCTCATGACCACAGAGTAAAAGAATGAAAAGAAGGAGTCTATGTTGATCTGAGGTAAAATTAAAATCTATTTAAGACACTACATTCTACTCTGCCCTACTTAAATATTCAATGGACATTGATGCAGGACTTATTTCAGCCCACCTTTTACTATTATAGCTAACTGTAATTTTCTCATCTCCCCTATCAGAAATAAACTCCTTGAGGTCAGGAATGATATTATTCATTTGCGTTCTAAACACAAATCTCGTATAAATATTTATGAAGTGATTTGCATCCAGCAGACACACCAAAATATCTGTAGAGCGAATCAATTCTGAGTCCCTGAGGGGAATACTATGGGAACAAGTTTTTTTAGAATTATGATATTTGAGATAAGTGCAGTCTATTTGCACAGGTAACAAACTTCTTTTGCTGGTGGTAATTTATGCAAGAAAACAAGGTGGACACTTCAAGTAAAATCCTCGTGTTTCTAAAGTAGAGGAGTAACAGAATGAAGATTTTTTTCTTTTCTCCCTCCAACCTCCTCCCATATGTATATATATTCCTATTGGATTGCTCTTTTACTTCTTATGCAATTTTAAAACACTAAATGGATCCTAATTAACACATCAAATGAAACTGAAGTGAGATTACACACACACACACACACACACACACACGTGCATACACAGAACAGAGGGTGCCAAAAATGTACACACGTTTTAAGAAAGGATAAAACTGTATTAAAAAAGTACGTCAGTTTATACTGATAACAAAAGAAGACCTCTTGAAGTTGAAGAATGTGACTTGAGTCATAATTTTAATGAAGCTTTCTCTTTCTGAAAAATTCGTGTTCATTTTTGACACCCTCTGTGTGTTTGTGTATGTGTATATATACGTGTAGTACGTGTGTGTGTGTTACATACATTTACAAAACAATCTGTGGACTGACTTCAGCCTCTCAGGATGATGTTAACTATAATGGTCATGAGAAAGTTTTAGGCAGAAGGAGTTATATAAAAAAATAAAAAATAAAAAAATCCTACCCCTAAATTCTAAGGAGGCAATCAGTGCTGAATTAAGCACAAGAAGGATCACTAAAATATTTTTAAATGAAATTTATATTTTACAATACTATTAGGAAACCAATTCCTAATCACTCACACTTTCGTATGAAAGATAAATCACAACTATAGCCCAGGATGAAGGAGGGAAGAGGAAGGGGATGGGGGGAGAGGGGAGGTTTGATGGAGGGAGGGTAACCAGGGGACTACACCTCTGGAGCATATTGCAAGGGTACATGTCAACTCCATTAAGTACAGAGTAATAAATGTCTTAACACAATAATTAAGTAGATGAGGGGAAAGCTATATTAACTAGTTTGACGTAAGCATTCCAAATTGTATATAAAATCAGCACATTGTACCCCATAAAATCATTATTATATACATGATTTATATGTATAGGACTTAATAAAAAAATTAAGGTTAAAAAAATGAATGTTATATTTTACACATATAAGCTTATACATACAATGTATATTGTATCAAAGTAGTCACCATTAGAAGAACAAAAATAGTTAAGCTTCCACTCTCATTCTTTGATATTTTTAACAATAACATAAAACATTCCATGTACAATCACCCCTGCAACAGTATTTTAAGTAGTGAGAGCCTTTAAATGTGTGAGGTGACCTTGGGGATAGACCATTTCACCTGCATGGTGGCAGGAGCAAAGTGAGAGCATCTCAAGGAGGAAACAAACGTCTAGGGGAAAAAAAAATTGAGAGCAAGAACTCCAATCCCCATACAATGTCCAAACCCAAATTTTTATTTCTTTTTTTTAAGTCTAGGGACTATTTTACTAAGAATGATATCATTCCCTTAAGAAAGCTCTATTAGGCAAAAACCATGGAAAACATTTGGGTTTTATATATTTTTAAGAGAAGTTTATAAAATATTTCCCCAAATTAGACTAAAATAACCCATAGAATTCAGCAACCCCATACATAGTAAAAATGATTATTTTACAAACAAGTTCAAAATAGAATATAGTGCGATCCCAAAAAAATATTTAAATCTAAATAAGTTCCTAAAATTAAATTTTATCAAAAATTTTCCTTAAAAATATCCAATTCTCCCTACTTCTCCCAAATTGACTGATATTCTAGACCCCTGATCCTGAAAATCCTGTCACAGTAGGTTTCTCAACTACAGACTCGAAATCAGAGGATATTTACCATTTTTATTACCAGCACCTTAATGTCATAGTTCAATTTACAGCAGCCTTATACTGCTCTGAGTATAGTGAAAGTATTCTTGGTCATTCTGCCTCCCAGAAAGTGACTAAATTCATCTAAGAGCCAATACCCTTATGTCTAACCCTAGTAGAAAGCATCTCTCTTCTGAAACTTCAAGAAAAGAGAGAGGACATCTAATTACACATATTTGAATGACAGCCACATTTATCCTGGACATGCTAATCTACTAATTTTCAAGTTAACAGATGAGTGCCATAAAGTTTTATCTTGGGTAAAAGTTCAGAATTATTTTACTAAGCAGCTTCAATAGGTTGGTGGCTTGGAGAAATTAAGTTGGTGTGGATCTCCCTTCTGTTACACTTAATCTCCTGTGTCTCCCCCCATTGTAATTGTAGGTTTGCTATTACAGGTGCAAAGCTCTTAATCTTCCTCAGTATGATAACCACAGCCACACTGTCCTGAGGACGATCGCGAAAGCAGGCAGAAAGCAGTTGCACACTCCGTGTTCATTCATCGGGGCTGATAATGCTTGTGACATGGGGCATTGTTCTGATTTACTTTAACAAATCTTCAGAGCTTTAAGTGATTTCAACAGAGACTTTAATCTCTTGCTACAATTAGTGCTCTCCAAAGACTTGACATATTATCTAATCATTATATCTCTGGCCTTAACAAATCTCACTGCCCTTTTACTAATTTGATAAAAGGCCTTCTTGTTCCCAGAGCTGCTGATTTTTACCCCTAAAATATATTCCAGTAACAGTAAAACCCGTACAAAATTCCCACTTGTCATTTATACTATATAGGGTATATAAATGCTTTGTTCTCAAATTCTACACTCTAAGTGGTTCTTGAATCTTCTTGATGTTAGCAGAAATGTAAACTAAGGTAACAAGTCAAGAAGCGGCCTTCTTCTATTCTATACATATTTTAGTTTCCACACTAGCTTTGAATGCCACAATTATTTTTTAAAAACTACCCATTCATTTCCACTCAAGACTTTGCAGACATTTTCTGTTGGCTTCCTATCTTTCTACAGCTATTGCCTTTTCCCTAAACATTTTCTTATAAACTAATTAAATTCAGAATACAAAAGAAGAACAAAAGACACATACCAAACTCATTTGCTCATTTTATTTTTCACAGCTGCCATCAAAGAAAGGAGAGAAGAGGAAATAATGTGGACATAAAGTATAATTGACTAGAGACTTTTAGCAGCAGTTATAAAGGTCTGAGTAAGGCAGGCTATGGTTAAAGTATTTGCTAGGATTTAGGCTAAACTTAACAGTGGACTATTGTAAGCGCAGATAAACAAGTCAACACCAAACTCCATATTTTCTCTCTGTCTCTATGCCTGCCTTTATTTGTGCTCATTTTTTTTTTTTTGTTTTTGTTTTTCTACCTTGAGGGTTTTTTCTTCCTTACTCTGAAAATTCTACTAAACTTACAAAGCCATTTCAAAATGCCATTCATCAGGGAAGCCATACCCCAAAATACCAAGGCCAAATTATTCCCTCTTCAATGTTCCAACAACATATCTTATACCTACATTGTTATATAGAATCCAAACTCCCACTTAAGACATCTCTCCTCCACTACCATCATGGCTAAGAAATACATAGAGTTACACAGAGTAGATACACATTCACAGCAAACTGAATTGTTAATGAGTGTATAAGATCTCTTACATAGAAACAACCAGAAGTCAGATGGAAAGCAAAACTCAATGTATCCTTTTAAGGAAGTATTATGCAGCTATTAAAAATATGTTTACCAAAA